>WBMW01000564.1:661582-698644 GCA_013396635.1 Penelope pileata | reverse complement strand
TGGACTCGATGATCTCTTGAGGTCCCTTCCAACCCCTGCAATTCTGTGATTCTGTGATTCTGTGATTCTGTGATTCTGTGAATTATAAAGTCTTCTAGTTATTAATCCCTGAAATTAACTAGTATGGAAGCTGTTTATATTTGGACTTCGAGATAGAGATGAAAGCGTAAGAGAAGGTCTTTAACCTTTGAGGGGACCCTTATATTTGATTGTCTGCATTAACTTAATGATTAATCTCTTGTTCAATTTCCTGTTTCAGCGCAGTCCAGGAAGGCGACTGGCAATTTAGCAATACTGATACGTGTAGGTGATTTAGAGCACAGGACTGCAATGCTAATAACTGTTTCTATAGTACAAGTACTATAAATAAACTCATACAAAATGAATGCAGTCTCAGATTCTTCAGGAATTGTCAGATATGTTATGGGTGCTATAATTCAGGAACTGTTGTTTTTTTGGTGTGTGAAGATAATCAGGAGACAAAAAGCCTCAGGAGAATAGCTTCAGAAGATGTTAAAAATCACATATAAAGCCAGTAGACTTCAGAGTTATTTCTGTTCAGCAAAGGCATATTTCTTTAGCTGTGTGAAGGCAGTACGAGTTCAAGCTGTGCATTTCCCTCAGTAGTCAGAGTTCTGCTAATTTGGGATAAGGCTTTAATGGGATACATTGCAAAGCAGTTATAAGGTATCAGTATCATATCTATTAATTTTCATGCAATGCAAGTGAAATAGTTTAGAGAAAAATATGCATGGACAAATGAAGTCTGTTTTGATCAATAATTGACTTACATTGATTGACACAGATCTGTGATGTCATGAACACACGTTCTTGTCAGCTATTTACAGATTGCTCTCCTGAGCTTATGTTGTCAAATGCATGAAGCAAACAAACAAAAGAAAAAAGAGAAAAAATATTTTCTTTCCAATTTTCTCCTGCGGTCATCTTAATAGGCACATTTTGTATATGCCATCAAAGAGGAGAATCTATGGACAGTATGTTTTCACTCTGCTTGTCCTGTGTTTGCCCTGTTGTCTTGTGTCATAAACCTGAGAGAGAAAGGAACATAGATGGTCATACTACCTAGCACTCCATCTTGTTCAAATCCTCATGGCCAGAGTTATCCAAGCTGTCATGTTACTTGTTGCGCACACATCTGATCAGCACTGCCATTTGGTGCAGCTGGTGCTGCCATCTTGTCCTGACAGCTGACCAGTAGCTCTCCAGAAAATAACTCATACCCTAGTGAACACTGGGGAGAAAACATCACTGGCCAAAAAGAAGAAAACGATATTTATCCCTACAGCTTCTGCAGTCACAGACACTGTCACTGTCTGCAGTGGCACCAATCCTGTGTTCATTTCCTCTGGTTGCTGAGGCATTCAGCAGGAGGAGTTGGCTGGGCTGGGTGTTGTTCAGTTCTCCTCCTGCTCACCTCAGGGCCTGTGCTGTCCTCCTGCAGGCAGGCCTGGTTGGCTGCCCTTGGCCTATGGTCTTGCTGCTGCTGACAGGCCCGTTGATGTTACTGCCACGGTGCCTTGCTCTGGGATGAGAGATTTCCTCTCCATCTGCAGCCTGCACACCTGACAAGCATGCTGATGATGCTTGTTACTGCTTATCTCGATCTTCACATTTCAAGTAGGATTCTCTTCTTTCAGTGACATTTGTGCTTTGTTCTAAAGGGTGATTGTGGTTTAGAGATATCCAGATGGATCGCATTGGTGCCTTGGTAGCCTCTGCCAAAACGAGACAAAAGCATGAGAAGTGCAGCTGGTCTCATGCCTAAAAATGCAGCTCCCAAGGCTCAGTTTCCCTCCACAGGATGGTGAGAAAAGGCTCCCCCTCAGGCCTGACTCTTCTTCATGCATAAACATTTGCTGTCTTGCTTTGCTTATACCCCTCACTTCCCCTGCCCTTTCCCACATTTTCTTTGTTTCTTTGTTTCCACCAATTGTGATTCAAGTTGCCTTCATTCAGTCACCTTCCTTATTTTTAACGGGTCAAAAGCTTTTCTTTCTCATGCTCTTCAGTCTCCTCTAACATTGTGCACCGAACAGTCCTATGTGTAAATCTAGGGGCTTGCTCATAACCAGTTTGTCACGAAAATGCTGAGTACTTCTTTTGGTGGTAGTGTTGTGTTGACAGAGGAAGCTTGTAAAGCTTATTTTTCATCATGGGCAGGATGTTGCTCCTACCTTTCACTCCAATTATTGTGTATTTTACTGCACTGTGATTTTTTTCCAAAGGCAATTAGATGTTAGGATAGAAAAGCCTTCATAGCCTTTCTGGGGAAGTGAATTACTAGCTTGTGCCTGACCAGTAAGACACTGAAGGAAGTCTTACAAAGATGGACTTACTGTCCCATCAGAGCATCTTCTATTGTGAGTGATAGGATTTGAAATGCTCTGCATCCTCATTTTGGGTTAGAATGATTCCTTTCTCAGAGGGCAAAAAGTGTATTCCAAGAGCCTAATTCAACCCAGATGGAGTTTCCAAGCCATGTGCTGAGCATGCTGAGTGCCTGCTTCCCTCAGAAGCTGAGCTCCTGCCAAAACCACTTTGAAAATGCCTGTGCTGCCTACAGTGAAGAAATGAGTCCAGACGGCCTCCCTTTTCCCTGGAGGTGAGAACAGTCCAGAAAGAGTTTCTAGAAAAGCTGATCAAGTTCTGCTAATTACTACACTAGTACTATGGAAAAGAAGGCAACAAGGTAGTTCTGAGTGAACTGCTCTTTAGTCTCTTATTTTGCAACATTTTTGAGGTAGCCAAATGTATCCCAATTGCTTGGAGTGCTTTATGGTATGTTTGGCTTTAGAAGCATGAGTTATTTCTGGTAAGCACTGAAAGGCAGGGTATTCAGGAGAATGCATTGTCTGATGAGTTTTTTCATGACTTATGTATGAAAAATAAATCTCCCCTCTACCTGTAGGACACCACTGTTTTTTGAGCAAGGAAACTGAAAGTGGCTGTAATTTACCAAGAGTCTATTTGTGAAAAACACTGTTAATAACAACAGGGAAGAAAAATCTTGCGAGGAAGACTTGGTTTCACTGATGTGCTTCAATGAACACTTGCTTCTGTACCTGCTGGCATGAAATTTTCCACCCTCAAGTGTGAAAAGCACACTGTGGCAAATCCTTTAAGAGCCTCTTCTGTAGTCCTTGACTTGTAACCTGCCATGTTACTGAAATAGGCTTTGAGAAAGGGACAGACATACATAAATACATAAATAACCTGCCAAGCCAAAGCTCTAGGCTTCACGTTCACAAAGTGCAAATGTAGCTGGGACCACCACAATCCTCCTGTGGATACACTACTTGTTTGGATTTACATGTGCACTCCATTTGGTTTTTCTGCCTCCAAGGGTCTTTGGGGTGATTTGACAAGTGTGCAGGGCTGTGGACACGTTATGGTTGAAATCCCATTTGACTTGCATTCCTCATTTAAGTAAGGAATTGACATGATATTTTGTTTCACCCAGCAACGGAAGATTTCCCTGCCTTGAAGGAGGTTCGCTGTAGTCAATGTTACTTGCATGTAGAGATTAGATAAACAGCTGCATCTGCCTGCTTTGATCCTTGATTGGTTCCAGGACAGACCTCCTCTCTCTTTAGGCAGACCGATGTTTACGTACTACTCCACATTTTTCTTCTAATTGAAGTGTGCAGGTTACTTCCATGTATATCAGAGCAGAAATATGCTCTGAGCCTGTAGTGACAGGATTTGAGGACCTGCTCTGCTTTTGGGACAGCGTATGCATTTTCTGCAGCATTAAGCAGTCTGACAGTAGGGCAAGAAAATTCCAATTTAAGGATGCCCTTTGAAACTAATAGAACTCTGTGATATACTCTGTACAAGTGAAGCTGATTCTGCAAAGCTTTTGAGAAATAGGATGAAAAAAGACTAGTTAAACGGCCCAATGAACACAGCCTGGGCTTCCAAAATACTTTTCTTTTTTAAGAAAACTAAACATTTGCGTCAGAGCAAGATTTTGTTACGATTCTGAAGTACCTGCTGTTCGGGGAGGGAGGGGGAAGGGTCCTTGCAGATTCAAGGCTGAACTGTGTTTGTTCTTGCCTCCCACCGGAAAGAAAAATCTACAGAAATTATTTTCATTGATTTACTCAACAGATTAGAGATGTGTTCTTGTGCTATTCAGATCACCTCCTGAACAGTATCTAGTGTGGAAAAGCAGTCTCCTGGCTGTTATGGTCACGTGTTGACCCTTCTGAGGCCACTTTTGGGTTCCTTCTGTTCAGGAAGCTGCAATTGCAGCTAAACACAACTGCTCTCCATCTGCTTCCAGCCCCTGCTGTACTAAAACCATAGTGGAAAGACTAATGGCGATCGATACTGAATCTTTTGAGCTACTTTATTTTAACCCTGGACTACGTGTTTATTTCTATGAATTGCATTTCTGTTGAAGTACTGTTTTCACTTGAAACTCTTTTTTCAAACATAAAGAACCGAAGCTCTAGATTTGATCTTCTCAGTTATAGTACTTAAAAAGCTACAGGGGCCTTTTTTTTCTTTTTCCCTTCTACACTGTGCTTAGAGACCAAATTAAATTGACCTGATTTTCTTTATGGAATTTTCTTTTCAGAGAGCATTAGCAACTGAATACTATGCTTTCATTTTTGTGAAATTATAAATATTTTCAAGCACTATAAGGTCTGTAAAGCTTAAGACTTTTCTCTTCACCCATTATCCTTCTGCTGTACCATGACGTGTACACAAAAATACTATTCCAAGTGCTGAAACGCTTCAAACTGGATCATAACTTCAAATTCTTTTAACAAAGCAGATGTTGTCATAGGATAACTGTGACATTGACCTGGCTTTAATCCAAACACTAACATTTTCTTTTTTCAATTATCAAGATGTTAGAATAAATCACCTTTTCAGAATATTTGTGCAGCAAAATCCATAAACTAGATAAATAGACTTGGAGGAATTTTCATATTCTGTGCAGAAAAATTAAGCTTTCATTATGTTCCTAGTGCCTTGCATTTTAAAGTTGTAGACTTTAAAAATATTTTAATTTTTAATAAAAAAATTATTTATTTGTTTAATTATTTATTATTATTTAGTTTTTAAATTAAAAACAATCTCAGCAATTTGCAAGAAACCTTTGGGTTCTTAGAATTATTCTCTTTAGTGTTTTTTTTAATTTTTCTTCCAAGAATAGCATCTGCTTGATAACTGCTGAGACAGCACAGATATTTCCTTTAACACATCATACAATTTGTGATGAGTTCTTTTCATTGTTCAGGTTTGCTATAAATTAGTAAGTGATGTTCTTAATAGATCATATACGGTGCATGTGAAAAATAGGTTTATCTTTTCAGTGGATGGCCCACACAGGAAAAATCTACCCCCAGTACCAAATATTTGACCTACTATATCAATTTAATGGTCCCTTCCTTCCAGCTCCTCCATTCCACAGGGACCATGACTGGGAGCTGCAAGAGCTGGCAGACTACTTCTTTCTCATCCATAGCAGGGCTTGGATTTCATTTTTGTCTGGGCTAATGCCTTTTTGAACACATTTAGATTTCACAGCTTTGCCTGACAAAACAAAACATAGCCCTCAAAAGCAGTGTTTCTCAACCTTGTAAAACTCAAAGGATGTCTTAGCTTTTTTGAAGCAATTGACAGAACATCTATAAAACACTGCACTGGCGGTTTCTTTTAGTCACCTTCTGCATTTTTTGATTAAAATTTGAGTTTTCATTCATTCTGTTGTTCTCGTCTTAATGCTTGAATACACACGTGCTGTTGGGTTTGGGGGATTTCATTTACAGAACTTTTCAAAATGCCTTTATAGATCACAGAATGTAAAAACAAAACAAAACAAAACAAAAAAAAAAGTTCAAAACCAAATATTTGGAAGCCACCAGGAAAATAAAACCTGTGCTTTCCCTGAATCTTTCATACCTCACTCTGGTAACATTTCTGGAAAATCGCATTGTGTCTGCACTTCAGGATCCAGCTGTTCCTGTACTCTTTATTAAGGTCCCTAAATAACAAGCTATTACTTAGTACTGCCAAGAGCACTTCAAAAAGGGATACGTTTTGCTCCTTCAGCACTGCTGCGCTTCTCAGCAAATTTTAATGTGAGTTAATCTGTTTATCTAGATCACATTTATTACTGTAAGGAAAATTATCAGTGAGGTTTTGATTCGACTGCATTTCCACTTTACTAAGTTGAAGCGAGAACTGACAGATATTACAGGAGGCAGCAGAAAAAAGGCACACTGCTGTTATGGCATCAAAGCTGCCCTAAGTACATGAAAGAGTACATGGTTCTGAACCCTTACTTAGCACCTTCCTAACTTGACACCCACCACCTTGTTCACTTGTGTGCCTTCTGAATAACAGAGAAAGTATAATGCCCCCACCACAGGCAATTAAAATCTACTCTTTCGCCTTAGATCCAAGTGTTTAGATCCAAGTGTTTTGTGTGTATTGTTACTGCATGTGTCCCTAAAATGCATTTACAATATTTCCTCAGTAAGTCAGCTGTTTCTGATGTGAAGCATGCTGACCTAGCACCTAAGTCTCTGTGGAATTCTAGCATTTACGCATATGGTTTAATAAGAGACATTTATAGTAGGCACAAAGCTAGTTATGCTCCATCTTTTGCATCAGAAGTAATTCAAAATGTATGGGTCAAGAAAGGTTTTATATTAACTCCGTTTTCATGAAATGGCTTTTGGCAAGATTCACAAAGAATCACTCCAGATGAGCATATTTTTGGTGATAAAAGGAAGGCAAAGTGACTGGACTAAATACACGATTGTCTCTTGTCAATAAGTAAAATGAAAAGAGACAGAACATCTGTGATCACAGAAGAATTCAGATAATAGAAAATTTAACACATTTTACTTTGGAAGATGCACTGAATCTAAAGAGATGAGTCTTACTCTACCACTTTACCAGTCGTCCTTTCTATACTTGTTTTGTAATGAAAAATATATTGGATATTTTTCCAAATGCAAAATATTTTTGTTCCACTGAATGTTAGAAAAATGTGTCCTGTAGACACAGCCAGAATACGCATCTTGCCACAAAAACTGTTTTGTAAAACTGGCAGTAGAAAAGTGCTTCAGTTATAAAATATTTCACAACTGCTTGAGCTGAAGTTTAACTTCAGATCCAAACAGCCTACTTAGCAAAATAAGACATGGATAAAAACTGCTATTAAAGTGTAGTTTATTACAGTTATCACAGCTGTGTCATCAGATTTGAAAAACATGTTTACATGGTAACCTAATCAGAGGAAAAGAAAGATGATGGCATGTGTTTAAGTATGTTCTGATCATCATAAATATCATGAGAGGATTTTGAAAATCTGCTTTTAATTTGAAGGTACAATGTTATCCTTATCAGACAATCACTTTAATTACAAATACTTTTATGACTTACCAGTATTTTGTGTCATACACTTAGTAGCAGCTTCCACGCCTCCAGTTGCAAAAAATATGAAGTGAAAGGCTGGATTTTTTTAGCCTTTAATTGTCCCAGTATGTTACGTATTCCTTTATTCTTAGAATAATGCTGTGATCATTCACTTGAGAATCTGCTTTGCTGAGTGTTTCAGTGGCACTCTCCTGTGCAGCGTCTTCAGCCTCCAACTCTTCAGTTTTTCTGGCAGAAACTTTGGGCAGATTAAAGTCCCATCTCCATTTGCATTGTGTGCATGTCTTTCCCCACCAGCCTGCCCTGCAGCTTTTTCATTTTCATGGCAGTGGCACCACACCTTCCAAAACTGTAGAAAATCTCAAGCCTGACTCAAAGGTCAAGGGATTTTCTAAAGAAGTTAATTTGTGTTTCACTACTGGGGCCATTTTTTTTAAAAAAAAAAAACCAATGCAAAAAAGATCGAATTTATTTTTAAAGGAAAGTAGAGTTTCTGGTGTATTGTATAATACCAAGATCTGGAGATTTTAGGAAAAAAACATGCCTAACACTTGTGATAAAATCTCAGGAGGATCTACCCATGTTTTGAGCTGTCTGAGAGATCATGACTTGACTTGGTGTCTCCTGGAACTGCTTTTGTTGATCCTGTTTTGGAAACATGCTCTCAGATTCAGCCTAATTCTGATCTTGAATACTTTCATGAGATTCCCTTGCACAGCTGTTGCTCATGGAAAAACTTCAGTCTGTTTAACTTAGCTCACTGCTATTTATATGCAGTCTCGAACCCCAGAAATGACTTAGAAGAAAATTATTCAGATATTACAATACTATGCTTGCACAATATGTGTGTTTTTTTTTTTGTTGTTGTTGTTGTTTTTTTTTTTTTTTTTTTTTTTATGGAAGGTAAGGGAGCACCCTGAGCATGGTGGTTAGCTCTCCTCCTCTGTTTAGCCCAGTACTCAGGATTCCTAAGAAAACAAATAACCCTCTGGTTACAAGCAAAAAAATTAAATCTGTACCAGTAGTGATCCGCTAGAGCTGCTTAGCTCTAGTGGAAGTTAATGCAATGACTTATTCAAACTAACCTGTTTTATCTTATTCCCATATTAAATTGGTAGCATAAAATAATTATGGACTAAATATGGAAGAAAATTGTGATTCCCTCTAGTGATTTTAAAATAAAATTTACCTTTATAAACAAAACCCAATCTGTTTCTCATACACAGCTTCCCAGTTCTACCTACGCTGCTTTTACTGGACCAACAAATGAGATATTCCTTAGAGGGGAGGATGTTTGAATTATGCATGTATGTTTGTTATGGAAAGAGAGAGAGATTTTTATGTGATTCTTCCAGAGCATAAACATGGTATATGATATTCCATCTGCTCATTTCTACCATTTACATTCTTATCATCAGTGAAGATGGGGGGGGGGGTCGCTTTTTATTTTTATTATTATTTTCCTCAGTACTCTAACTGAATTTCTTGTACACTTAAACAAGTTTTTGAGTCTTAGAAACAGAGCCTACAGATAGAACTGGGTGGTCAGCAAATCCATATACTCAAGGGACTTAAAAAGGACAAAGTGCAAGTTTGATTACTGGCTTAATATCTGACAAATCTGTAAATGTACCTGGAGACAACAGCTGAGAACCCATGGATGCTCATATAAACAAGAGAGCTTCTTTACTTTGAGATGAGCCTTGTAATTTTTTTCTTTTTGAGAGTCTGAACTCCACAGTTGCACCCTAACTTCTCTGACTCAATATCATTTTAGCTTCATTGTTTATTCAGAAAAGAAACCTTCTTAGGAATACTGTTTGGAGTTTTAAGCAAAAGATAAATGGAAAAAATACTGTTATTCTGTTGTGTTCATACATTTGCTGGATGACCCAGAGATCTAAGATAGGATTTGATAGAATGTATGGCTCCTCTGTTTGGTTTTGCACAGGGTGCACAATGTATGTGACCAACGGTTATTTTTTGGAGTAATTTCCTCATTTCACTGCACTCCAGCGTCAACAACCAAAGCAATCAATGTTCAGTCATGGATTTCTAGTGCTGTCTTCCTGCTGTTTTCTAGTCAAACTGTACCTCTGCCCAATTTCTGAGATGTGCTACTGGATTAAAGCATTCCAGAGAGTTATAGAGGGTTTTGTTTTGTTTTGTTTTGTTTTGTTTTCTGAACTGATCCATATTCTCTCAGGCACAGCTGCTCTTGCAATATGGTTAACTCCTGCCTCCCCCTTGGATGGACCGTGTTCCCTCAGGTGTCACGCTGAGGATGTAGCAGCTCCTGGGGGCTTCAGTGATTAAGGACTGACATGTTTTGTCTATTTTTCTTAAACTATAAAAAGCCCATTCCTAGCTTCTGTCCATTACCAAGCTGCACAAACATGGTAACTTTCACAACAGTCAGGTTCTTAATTCCCTGTTCAACTTGCAGTGAATCATCTCTTGGCATGAGCTGTTGCCAGTATTTCTAGTTTGTCCTTTTCAAAATGTTCAGCTTTTTTATTTTTTTATTTTTTGAATTGGTGTGATCAAGAAAAAATATATTTCAACTAGAGCTTTACAGAAAAAAAATTACCTTTTTTTTCTCATTTTCAGACAGATGAAATCCTAGTAACTTTCAGTGACTGCATGGCCAAGGGATTTAGATAACTTAAGAGTTAAAAGGGCTTCTGTTAGAATTGTAGGTAGCTGGAAAAAAAGGTAGAGGGGAGCAACTTGTGAGCTCTCTTCCCCTTTAGCTCATTCCCAATGGGTGATGGGCAGGGACAGCCAATTCCCATGAGTAGCAAAAAAGAGACACTTTTCTCCAATGAAAAGAGAGTGATGTGCTGATAATTTGTATCAGTACTAAATGTACCCCTAAACTCCCAGATGCTAGTATAAAGCTGCAACTCTTTCAAGGCTTATGAATCAGGTTAGTCATGAATTATGAATCATCAGCTGATAAAAAACAAACACAGAGGTGCCAAAAACAACCTATCAAAGCATCCTAATCAAGGGGAAGGAAACACACAAGACAAATGTTTAGAGCTAAAGTATGATTAATCTGAATGTTTATGGCTAATAAACCACCCTCTCAACTACCGTACTTCTAATTAGTATCATTTTTATCTGATTTACTGTATGGTATTTGAAATAATTGTACTCTAGCTTGCTAATATAAGAACAGTAGCAATTGGAGACCTAGACAGGTAACAATAATCATAGGTAACAATGTTTGGATTAGCATAAAATGCGTTGTTAAATGATCTGAGACTTTTTCACTGTTAAAAAATGCTGTCACATCCGAAGTAGCATTTAGTATTTCTCCTTCACAATGCTGATATAGACTGAAGGACCTCAGCACTCTAACCAAAGCTGTCTGCAATACGGACAGAAAATAATGGAGCTGACCAAATAATCTGTAGTGAAGAACTTAGTCCACAAATGAATCATTTTCTCATCATGGAACATGATAATCAAGATTCTTACTAATTTAGTCATTCCCTAATTATATTGGATTTAGGAAAGGAGGAGTTACAATTTTAACTATATGGGTTCACAGAAGGCAAATTCTTTCCTGCAATTTCTCATTATTTAAAGTACTTGGATTAGTTATTGCTGTGCAGATCAGTTCTGTAAGTGCAAACTCTTTGGGTACGAATGTTCACCCCAGGAGAAAATCAAATTAGCTTTGAAACTACTAGTACATAAACTATGCAATTACATATTTCAAAAACACAGCACAATTAAAATCTAATTATTCACGTTAGTTGCAAATTACCAGAAAAAAAGGCTGCTAGTTTGAATATTAATGTAAACACATGGTCAGAGGACTCACTGTTGTTCTTCTCCGTAAAACAAATTTATTCAACATTACATCTTTACGTTGCTATAACTCAGACTGATGCTGCAGTAACAGAGGCTGTTGAATATTTTACGAGATTTCCTGTTTCTAAAAGTCACCAGTGAAGGGCACGTGTTGAGAGCACTGTGATCTTCCTGGACAGCAAGAATATTGCCTGGGACTCCTTGTAGCCTGGGAACCTGGGGTAGGGTTGAGCACCCTGGGAAAGGGGCAAAGGCTGGTGCCATCACAATATCAAGCCATGGGCTGGGGAAGCAATGCATGAAGAAGCAAAAATGTGCTTTTGCCTAGGAGTGTCAGCTCTATGTGTCCTCACATCAGTTATGAAAGAAGGAACAAAAATGGGGTCAAATAGTAACAATCTCCAGCACATTAACTGGGTTGTGGGTTAACTACTGCATGTTCTTCCCTCTCAGAAACTGGTATTTCATCATGATATGGAACAAGGTTTTATTTGTGTGCCAGCTCACATCAGTCCCTGCTGGAGCCTAACTGTAGGATGCAGAGTCAATGCTCTGTCTTTAGTTTATAGCCTAATGCACAGGTGTCCTCTTGCTTTGTTTTCTGCTATACTGTGATCTTCTCTCTCTGAGTCCTCTAGATAACGTAAAATTAACTCCATGCCACGAGATGCAAAACAACAATAATGCAATGTCATTCTTTAAAATCACACCACAGACATAAAAGACAGGCAATCAGCTACCAGCACCAAATTGCCCTGAATTGCAGTTTAAATTTAGTTTAAATGTCAGAAAAGATGGATTTTTTTCGAAGACGTTGGGCAAGCTACAGGTTGGTCATTTGTCTCAGTGTGAGCGCTATCCTGGAACAAGCCAGAAAACAGGCAGTAATTGGAGCCACTGTTCCTTCATTGATTACTTTCTCTGACTTGTGTGTCCAGCAGAGAGGAGGGGAAGGAGAGCAAATCCAGTAAGTTTTTTTTGTGCAGAACCTGGGCAGTGTTGGTCTGTGATGACTGCACTTCCCACAGCTTGGCAGGAGCGTGCTCTCCTTCATGTGACCTCTCTGACCTGAGGCACCTCAGCAGCAGGGACCTCTTCCCTTTGCTTCCTCAGGGGTGGGGATGTTAGAAAAACGCTTCATTAAGACAAGGAAAGGGGAGTGCTGCAACATCAAGGCTGGTGTACGCCTGAGGTTAGATTTCTATGCCATCTTACATGGACTTGGCATCAGTTCATCCTCTCCCAGCATCACTCCATGCGCCCTGGCCTAAACAAGGGGATCTTGGCCAGCAGTACCCTCCTCAACTGCCTGCATGCCACAGGATACATCTGATCAACCCATACGCAAGGGAAAGAGAGGCTTTAGTCTGCTGTGCAGCTCAGGGCTGTGATGGTCTCACTTAAGGTAAATGAAGGAAATAAATAACCCCGGCACGTGTGCAGTGATCGGCCTGCTGCCTAGATGCCAGCAGCTGGTGTCCCTGGGAGCCTGCTGGCACACCAACACACATTAGCCTTGCTTTCCATGTGAGTCCCTTCATTAGGGAAATGGAGGGATCTGAGGGCTCCTCATCAGGCTCAAAGCCGGATGTGGGGCTGACATGGCAGCCTTTGACATGGCCTCGCTGCTGAGGAGAGCTCACATCCCAGACAGCAGCGGGGAAGGAAACAGCAGTATTTCCATGGAGGAGCATTTCTGACTTCTCTGCAGATGGGTGCAGTGAGTCTGACCTCAGGCAGCTGAAGTCAGACACCATGGGTTTTTCTTCTGCTGGCCTGTTGGTTTCACTGAGGGAAGGTCTGGAGAAAAACATAGAGCTGGGACCAAAACAGAGGAGCACGAATGCAGCAATGAGTACATGGACTAAGAATTAGTCACTCAGTGACTCTGTTCACTATCAACTTGCTGGCAGCAGCCACAGGAATACCTTTTACCTGGTAAAAGTTTTGCCTTAAACCTGATGTAAATAAGCAGCATTTACTGTCCTTATTAATAGTATTATTTCCATTGCCTCTCTCTATCAATAGCATATAGTGTTTGCGTTCCCTTTCTTGTCCTTATGGTAAAGAGATTTTCTCTTTTAAAGCTAATTTCTTTTTCTTTTTTTCCTATTTTCTCTCTTAAAAGAAGTCAAAACTTTTTTGGATTACAGTAGCTCTGCTGTCCCACTAGGAGCCAGATAGCCAGTTTTTTTTCCTTTTTTTTTTTTTTTTTTGCCAATTAGTGATTTTCTGGTGCTGACAGACACGGGGGGGAGAGAGAGAGATATCGAATTAATTCTCATTTGTGATGTGAGCTGGCATTTGAACCAAGCTAATTTAAAATGTTCTTTCTGTGTTTAGCCTGCTCAAGTAATTGAACTGAAAGTACCTGTCTCTCACTACTGGCTTTACAGCTCAGATCTTCGGGTACATGGAGCAGAGAGACATAACTACTTATTATAGCAAACAGATGAAAGGACATCGGAAGCTCTTGTGCGTGCAGTTCCCTGCATTGATTGTCCGTTCTGTTTTATGGCAGCTTTGTAGCACCATAGGGCTTCTTAGTTTACCAAAGCTATTAAAAGTGCTGCTGGTGTGTCTGCTACCATGTGCTGTTTCTCCACTCCTGCCCCATTTTCTTCTTTTTCACGTGTTGAACATCCTTTTGGCCCACACAGTGTAACTTCAGCAGCACCCCCAGTCATGCACAAGTTGTTTATGTTTATAAAGATAAATAACAATCCATCCTCAACCTGAAGGACAAGATGCCCACCTTTGTGTTTTAAACCAAGAGATAAAAACACAGCATTGGTTAGCAATAAATGATGAGAAGAACATCACTTTCTGGAAAAGACTGTGAAATAGTGGAGGAAGGGTGGTGGGAGAGCAAATACATTGATTGGCCATTGCTTAGCTTCTCACCCTCCCCACCCTGATCTGCCAGCTCTGCCTGCTGCCTTTCTGCCCCTTGCTGGGGCTTGGATCCTTCTCATCTGCCAGCCAAGGTCCTGAGGGCTCTATCTCACTCCAGAGACAGTTTCACTTGGTCCTATTATCTTCTTGCTTTCCATAATTCACAAGCCTCCCAATGTTATTTGGATCAGTCTAGCATAAATATATTGTTAAAACACTCATTTGTCTTTGTTTCCAGAGCTGTCCTTTCCAGAGCTGCTTTCATTTCTCTCAGTTCCTGTCCTTGCTATTTCATCATGAATTTACTTCCAAACCTCTTTCCAAGGTATCCAGAGCTATCAACATCAGAAAATGTGGTGGTTTCTTGGTTTTTTTTTTGAAGAGCCTCTACAAATTTCATTTTAAATAATGAAAGCTTGAGACTGTTTTTCAGTGAAAAGAATGATTTACCTTTTTTAATGGAAAACAGGCACAGCCTATAGAGGTTTTGCTTTAATCAAAGTCTCAATTTTTCACTGAAAAATTCATGATATAAAATATTTGACAAGTAAATGTGTACAGGAAGTGAATGCTTTTTCTTATGACAACATTAATTTACTATTGCTAGCCTCTTGCAGTTCCTTACACTTAAAATCTGCACAGTATGAAATTGTTGCCAATTATGCTAATCTTTTAAAATACACATTCTGAATGTTGATAATGCTGTAATCTTGAAGACTCTTAATTGTTTTCACATTTATCTTCCTCTAGGCTTGATAGGCAATGAATCCCTTTCCACACTTTACTTTTGGGCTTTCCCTTGTAAGGTATGTGGTCTTAATACAATTTGACCTAGTTCTGTGTGTGTGTAATAAATGCAGTTCTTCCGTAGCTAGCTCTCCTTGTCCATTTGCTTTACTCTCATCTGATTCTCGAAGGAAAATTGAAAGCCCCCAAATGCTTGCTTTTCAACGGAAGGATAGGCAATCTTCCCGGTTATTTCATATTCCAACAGTTGCAAGTTTTTCTGTGGTTTAAACTGTGTTGAAATAATGTTGAGATGACCATTCCAAATTATTGGAACAATATGAAATCAAAACTCAACAGAAAGCTAGCAGTAGATATAATGAAGCCATTTTAGGTGTTTTCAAAAGCTTTGCAGTTTTGTTTTTGAGGAAGCTTTCAGAAGTCTTTGTAAAGAAACATTTTTCCAATTCCTTAGAAGTTTTCTTTGGCTGATGCTACTTTCCACTCTGGCATTGTGAGCCTGCTTGTTTGCCTTGTTATCTCCCTCTGCTCTGCTGAATAGAGGCTGCAGTGTGCTCCCATGTATGTGCCCAACAGATAGGCTTCTCTCCTGAACGGGAGTGTATTGTTGCTTACTGCTTTGGAGAAATGGTACCAGGATGTGGCAGGTAATAAACAGAGACATTTACCATAGTAGCAAAGCCCTTTTTTTTACCATAAGCTGTACATAGTTATTTTCTACTTTTATCAGGACACCTTATTTCTAGCTTTTGTCAAGCTTTGTAGAGAACGTACCTAATTTCTGTTCCAACTGCACAGGACTTCATTATGAATATAATGAGCTGCCGGTGTCAGTCTTTGGCAGCTTTGTGTGCTGAATCTGTAGTGCCTTTTGAGGAAATTGACTGTTTAGACACAGAGAATAAAGAGTTTCAAGTGAAGTTCATATGGGATTCATTCCAACTCTGATTTTTTTCGTCATCTAACTTGCTCAAGGGCTCCATTTTTTTTTCCTTATCTGTAGTCAGATATTTAATTATTTACTCTCCCTTAAAAACCTTTAAACATGAGATAAAATTCTCCCTTCACATGGAATCAAGTGTATATACATATTGAACAATTGGATAAAAAAAGAGATTAGAAGATATTTTCATCATAGGATGTGACAGTGCTGTTTAATGACTCATTATAAGAAGTGTTTACTTGTTTGTCTTTGGTTACTGTTGCTGACTGGTCACTTCAAGGGGTAAAAAAAGGCTGAGAACATAAAGACCCTGGGCAGCTCTACTGCCTATTTTTTAATTTGAGTTTATTTTTCTTCTGTTTATGCCATTGGAAACCGCAACTGCAGAAAGTGACTATTTCAATTTTATGCAGAGGAATTTTGCAAGGCATTGGAAGAGAAGAGAAAAATCTCTAATGCACTCTTTTTTCCTTACATGCTAGACTGAAAAGTAAGAGGGAGAGGAGTGAGTAATGAAGCAAAAACTGCTTTCAGTGTCCTAGAAGCAGTTTGGCTATACTGTGCTCTTTAATAATTATGAATTGTAAAGTGTCAAGTCAATCCTTAACAAATTAGCAAATGGGAGAAGAAGTGCTACGTACAGAAGGGAGTGATGGACACTCCTGCTAAGATACAAGGGCAGAGGTTACTTATCCATGCTGCACCTCATGCTCCTTGTTAGTATGTTTGTATTAAAAAACAGATTTCTGGAAATAGACAGCCAGCTTTAGAAAAACTGATGACTGAAGCAGTGAAAGCATTAGTTTTCTCATTAAATGCTAGTTACTGATAACACTTGACTGACCTACATACGTCTTAAACAAGAACAAGGTATTTCTAGAATGCCTAGGGAAATTAGCCATGGATAAGTATTCTTCAGATTTCAGAAATTATGTTAATTATTTTTTGCCGTAAAGTGTCATCATGTGGTTTGAGTTAGGGCTGAGCTAGGCAGGTGTTATTTATGCCACCAGTCTCATGTGATGCAGAAGTTTTATTGCCTGAACAACTGCTTCAGGGTCCAGCAGTAGTGTCATGGTGTATTAACCTGTGTTGTGCATGTGAGAAAGTGAGCAGACCCTGAAGAAGATGTGAAATACTTTGTGTGTGGAAGGAGATCACCTGCAATAGCAAGAAAAAGCAGAGTTTTGTTGCTCCATGTCTGAGAACAAGAATTTGTCTGTATTGCAGAGAAATCTTGTGTCGGCCCTAGGTGAGCACTTAGCAGTCATGGATAGAAGTCTTCTGTAAGCTGTGGGAAGGGTTGGGTGCATCTTCCTGTCTACCTCAAGTGCTGGAATAATTGTGTTTATACAGTGTGGTAATCCAAAATATTTTTGAACCACCAGCAGTGATTTGGGACAGGAAGAAACTTTGAAGACAAGCCTTCAACCTTGTCCAAGAAAAGAAAAGTCTGGAATGATCAGACATCCATAATTCCAAAGATCAGACATCCGAGTGAATAAACCTCATACTTCTTCAACCACCTGCTTCAGTCCTGCCATCCAACCACTAAAGACAGACCTCCCATGTCTGAGCAGGTATGCACACATCCTAAGCCTGCACTTCTGCACACAGAAGTCCTAATGAAGGACAGAGAGCAAAGCAGGTTACAAGAAATGATATTTAATTGGCAGTATGCAGCAAGGGGCTGATGGGCAAGTGTCATGATGCCACTGCTTCTCCTGGTCCCAGGGGTGCAGAAAGCAAGTTCTGCTTCTATTGATGCCAGTCCAGCACCTTTCAAAAGTGGCATATTCATAGTGTCAGTAATAACCACAGACAGCAGAGGAGAGATTTGGAAGCAGCAGTATCTTCCTGTTACATTCTCTTGTCTCAAATAATGAGATGCTTGATGCCTGCCTTTCACTGATAGCTGGCCTACTGATTGTTTTTATAAGAAATGTTTTGCTGATGAGAAGCTAAGCAGCAGAATGCTGAACATATTACTATGTAATTTCATGTGAAAAGAGATAGAAACAGCCTGCTTCCTTGGATAATAACTAAATATTGATCTTCTAATAGCTGTTTTATCTTCACCCAAATCATCATTTATTGATGGAGACAGTTCTGTCTCTGATTTAAATGATTTGCTATAGTTTACAAAAACTCTACAAAATCTGTATGTCTACCTGTACAACCTTTATATATTGGAGTAGCTGTACTATTTTCTATGTGATTCCCATTCCCAACAGATCTTTCACTAATTAGCAGCGAATATGGATATGCTAAATGTGACAGGGAGAGGAACTAAGGAAATGTGGTTGTAAATGTGCTATTCATAAAGTCATAATGCTATGTAATATTAATACAATGATAATCTACAGACTAAATACAGTTTCTGGGTGCCACAAGAAAGGATGGAGTGACTCACATTCCAATTCCTTTTTCATACTTCTGGAACAGCTAGCACAAATATGCAAGATCTGTATCTTCACCCTCGGTTTGGTGTGTTTCAGGGCAGCAAACCAGCATACAGAAGGCTCGGGCTGGCAGAAGCCTGGCACCAGCTGCTGAGCAGTGCCAGGTGTGGAGGGTGGCCCAGCCTGGTGCACGTGCTCTGGTGAAAGCCAAGCTAAAGCTCTGCAGATGTCTCAGGGAGTCACTGGGGGGGAATGAACTGTAGCCTGGCCCCTTACCTCTTACAGCCTCTGTACCCTGCATAAAGCAGTAAAGGTTTTATGCAAACCAGTCTCTCCCTACTTCTCTTACAGCACAGCTTGATGTAAGTAATTGATTGGTAGAATCTTTTATTGATATGCACAAGGCAATGGCATTTCCGGGCATTGTGTGAAGCTCCTGAGCTTTAAGGGAGTCAGCAAACAAAACTGACAACAATTAGCATGAAAAGTAACATAAGGAGCCTGTGTCGTTCCTTCAAAATTTTGGGTCAAGCCTTGAAAACGTTTGCCAGCCATTTGAATGGGTTTAAAATGTAAGACAGGCTTGCTTGGACAGCTTTGTGGAATTGAAATATATCAATTTTGTAGCATTCAAGCATTAATTTAATGTAGAGATATTCTGGCTCTGGAGGTCCAATAAATCTAGCTCTCCAGAGAATGGAAAAGAATTGGGGAGATGTCATCATGTGCCTGCTCTGTCACTGTTCTCCTCCCTTTACATTACTCATTCATCCCTCCTGGCCTTTTGGGGTTAAACAAACTTTTGATCCAGCCTTGTCCACCCATTCTGACGTTCTGAGAAAATGAACTTGCTCACACTGTAGGTAATTTTCTGTGTGACCTTTTGTGCAGAAGCTGCAATGTCTGGTATAGGTGACTCAATTCATAAAGTAAGAGTTTGCCTTGTAAGCCTGCTTGAGCCTCAGCTAACTTTGAGTCCATGATCAGTACCAAGATAATTCTAGCTTCTGAGTCAACTACAAGGGAAATACAAGAAAAAGAAAAAAAAAGGACACCAAGAAGTAAAGAAGACTAAAGTGGAGAGTCTGGGTTCAGATTTCTGTTGGTCAGATTTAAGAAGAGGCAGAATTCACCATTCTTTGACTTTTTATGACATGTGAAATTGCTTCCTTCCCTTGCAAGAAAGAAAATGATGAAAGGAAAGTAAGTGCTCTTGTAAGCAGTTAGTCTCAAAGTAAAATCCTAAAATGTTCATTATTAATGAAAATCATCAAGAAATTTCTCCCAGCTGGGCTGTGATGTGAAAATCTTATTGGAAATAGATGTTTCTCATAAGAACAGACAAGAGTTTTTGTTTTTCCTTAGCCATTTTATTACTCCTGTCAGTTGCCATCTCAGTTAGCTCGCTCATCCTCTGCATCAGGAGTAGCTCAAAGCTACTGAGGCTCAGAGACCACAAGAATAAATTTCTCCATATAACAAGGTTCTAAATTATCATCACTAAACATTGGTGTGATAACAACATTACGGTTTTTTCTAAAGCCCATGCATAGCATCATACCAGACACTATGAGGGAAAAATCAACTCTGTCCCAGCTGAAACCAGGATGTTCATTGATATTGAGACTGAAGGAACCCCTTCCTGGGAAGGATGCTATACATTTTCCTCTTCTTTTAGGCACGTTTAAATACCAAGTAAAATTGTTTTCTTTTTGCAGGAGTGTTAAAATGTACATACTCACTGGGCCAACTTCTGCTCTTCTGAACTGTTGAAAACCCAGAATAATTTCAGTAGGAATAAGTGAGAGCAACATATTGCTCAAAAGATGTGTGAACACAAGCACTGACAAGACAACAAGGCTGTAGCTTTTCACAGGATGGTTAGTACAAAAGGAAGAAAGTGATTTCAGCAGCAAATGTTTTGATTGTGTCTGTACATGGCATAGTAAGAAAACAAACAAAAAAATCCCCACAATATTTTCTGCTCCTTCCTCAGTAGGACAAATGAGTATTATAAAACTACCAAGAGAGAAACTCACACCTACAGGTTTTTGTCATGCTTTCTATTTATTTTTTCATCTGGTAAACTCACACTGATCTTCTGCTACTGTTGAGTCACTGCCTGCATGCTTTACTGAGGACAGATATCGATATCACTCTCCCACTTGAGCCTGTACCACCTGGTTTTCAGAGGATCTGATGATTCTTTAGATGCTTGCTTATATTCTGTCAGTTCCAATGAAAGAGAGCCCCAGGTAAGCACTTCGAGTATCTTTGCTGTTCTTTCTTTTAGAAAAAGAAAAACGAACAAAAACAGTCTTTGCCCAAGTTTAACTCTTTCAGCCCTGTTCTTATGGGAACAAGAACAGATGAAGGAGCAACTGCCAGAGCTCCAATCTCTGAGTATCTACAATCATGCCACAGAACTAAAATTTTTAGTCAAATTCAACCTTCTGATCCTAAGCCTCTACTTCTCTTTTCTAAATTGTGTGTCTTCAAGGTCTCTTGTAAGAGAAAAAGTGAAAAAGACTTTTCAGCTTGCAATTGTGATCTCAGGCATCTCCATTCCTCCTAAATTCAGCCTTCTACCACAGAGCCCTCAGCCCCACTTACTCACCAGCCTTTTTCCCCACATCCTCGGGTGCGAATGCTTGCCCTGCCTTGCAGATCCCATTTCCCCTCTGTTCTCTCTCCTGTTTCAGGGTGGATTTCAAATAGGAGGATGCAAGCTGCGTTTACAAACAATCTATCTGAACAAAGCTCCAAAGACAGAAAAGTGGGACACATGAAAAAGATCTATCATAGTGCATTTCTTTTTATAGGCTGTACCTGAAATTGAGCATGTGAAGGGGAGAGCTCTTCAGGCTGGTGCCACAATGTGATATAAATGGGCTTAGTGTTATGAGGTGCAGTGGAACTACATTGACCTGATTTATGGGAGCTGAGAATCTGGTCAGCAGCTTACAGTGCCTACTATTGTGTTTGTTTGTGCTCTGCTTTGGAAAGCACTGAACAGGAGCATTTAGCTATGCTTTGTGCCAGAAAAAGAGTGCATAATATAAATCTCTACATGATAAACACTTTCCTTCTTTCCCAATAATTCATTCCTAGCTAGCATCATCTTTGGATACCTTTGCCAATGCCTGATTTCTTTCCCTCTTTTTTCTTGTAACATTCCCCTTAAGTTAAGCATCTCTCACAACAACAACAACAACAACAACAACAACAACAACAACAACAACAACAAAAAAGGCAAGACTGTCTTAGGCAAATAATAATTTTTTATGAAACATAACATAAGTAAAACAAAATAATAAGAAAATGTCAAGCTTGTCTTATGTTTTGTCCATGCTAAAGAATATTTTGATCTGGTATAGTTTGAGAGGGCTCAGCAGAGCATGGATTTACAAACCAATCATGACCTTAAATGGCACACTGTTCATCTGAATAAAATACCTGCCAAAGTACATTGGGATTGGAGCACTCCTGAGTTGCTAGGTGCCACAGTGCTCGAATCTAGCAGGGTCTGCGTTAAGCGTTTCCAAGATCATAAGCAATGGGAGCACATCTGTGCCTTAAAAGCCAAATCTCTCTTTTACCAGCCCTTCAGCCACATATAGAAGTATACTAGGAACACCACATAGGATCATATTTTTAAAATGAGCTGCTGTAAAAATCATTTGATCTGTATGTATTAATAAAAAATGAAAACCCAATGAATTTTTGAAGTCTAATAGCCAATTCAATCTGTGTAGGTTTTGTCCTTCTTGCAGGTTGGATGATGAAACTCAGCTGTTTGCGTTGGCTTTCAGCAACCTCCTCCCGAATGTTAACCAGAGAGAAACTGAATTCTGCAGTAGGCAAAGGTTCTCAGCAGCCTCTGAGAGGACTGCCTTCTAGGTGCAGCTGTATATGAGTTTCAGACCTTATACAAGTGAACTCATGCACCCCTATTCTGAATGTTACCTGTGCTGGGCTTGTTTGTCCTTTTAATTGCACAGGTAATTTTATGGCATTTTGAAGAAACTGTTTCCCTTTTTTGTATCTATGTTACTGAAGAGGGTTGCTTGAAAATGAGAATCAGCATCAACCTTCTAGGAAAGGAGCAGAGGCAGAGTGTGAGCTGTCTTGCCTACAGATTCAAACCACCCAAGCAATTTCTGAAAGCTAAAGCCTGACTGTGGTGACAGCCGGGAGGGAAGCACCCAGGAATGATCAGCGAGGTGCCTCAGGAAATGAGGCAGGCTGAAGGGCTGTCCAGAGGGAGTGAGGGCCTTCCTGCCTGTCGTGCTTTGCAGGGTGGTTACAGTGAGGAATGTTTTAAGAGTTGCTACAGAAAAAAAGAACTTCGGTCTCTAAAATACCAGTGGAGACACCACTATCCACATTTTCCAAATAACACTGCTGAAAGCTGCTTTTCAGTGACAGCCTAAAGTGTAGTCTCTACCATAAGGAAATAACTGCAGCAAACTACACAAACTACATGCTTCCCATTGACTTCACTAATGGTAGCCTTCTGGAGACCTGCTGATGGACTGGGCTGTGAAGTCACCCTCAGCCTTGCTGCATCCACGTGGCATGGACCAGAACTTCACCAGAGACAACTGAGCGTCTGCAAGCTTTCCATCCCCAGAGCACTCCAGCTTGTTCCTGAGAGCGTATATGCTTGCTTAGGGCTGCAAAGGAGCCAGGTAATATAAAAGCCCAGTACTTAGCTGTCTTCAGGCACAGCAGTGGGATAGGTCCCATGAAATTTCAGTTGGAAGCTGCTGATACTTCCATGCTACTTATGGAGAGTAGGCTATGTGAGCTAACTGCGCATGTAAAGGTATGAAATTGCTTACCTGGAGAGTTTCAAAAGAGCATAAGGGATTTGGAAGCTTAAATTAAAAGTCAATTTTCAATGAAATGTGCCTTCTTCTATCTCTTAGTTCTTTTTGGTAGCAGAAGCTAGTAGTCATCCACCAAAGTTCAGCAGTAAGCACTTTAGCTTGCAAGAGCTCAGATATGGACACCAAACCCAAAAATTACATGCCAGGTGATGAAAGATTAGAAGTGCAATTCAGTCTCTCTGTGTTGGAAAAAAACAGTCCTGCTAATTTACCTCTTTCATCTGATTTTTGCCTAAGGAGCTGTGATACTGGATAGGTAAAACTTCAGTAAAGAAACATAAATGAAGTATCTAATCTGAAATTATCAATGTAAATAAAGAACACAAGAAGGCACCAGTGTTCTGACCTTCGCTGTTTTACCTGTTTTCCTTTAAGAAGACAGCATTTCATTTGCTTTAAACAGGAAGCCCTGCTGTGATAGAGTTGTAGCTCTGTTTGCACTGTTGGCTGTTCCCTGCTGTTTAAATGTCAGTTGTTTTGGATCTGCAAAGACACAGGGCTGAAAAAGTGCCTGTGAAAGACTGTCACTTGTAGGTCCCAAGAGAAAAACATCTGTCGTAGCAAACTGCGTGGGAAGAGCAGCAACAACGTGTTGGGGGGTGAGGGAGGAATGCTGTTTCAAGGCCACTACAGCACCATCATCATCACCCTCAAAAGTCTGTGTATTCTGCACTCACAGAAGCTACCCAGGAGAGACCAGGTGATGAGCACCTGTGTGGGCCAGAAGAGACGAGTGTCCTGGGTAACAGGACCAAACAGAGGAGCAGAACACCTTTCTGAGCCAAAGTTTAGCATCTCTCTCGATACGCAGCTGTAAGGAGGTATGAGGGTATGGGTGGTCTGGGCTGCCTTGTCTTGGCATTTTGTCAAGCACCCTTGCAACTCTTTTTACTGCTTTATTTGTGTTGAATTGTTGTATTTGGCATAGTGATTTCAAGTAGCTGTTGAAGTTGTGGGTGTGAGGTTTTTATATGTAAATCAAGATCTAAGTATTATGCAGCCAAAGATTCTTGTCTCTTATACAGTACCAAACTAGTACACAATATGTCCCAATGTACAAACTCACAGAGATATTGAAAAATTCTAGTATCACCTGTATTGTATCTCAGGTAAGTGGTAAACTCAGCAATAAATACAAAGGATTGGATTTTTTTTTTTTAATTTTTCGAATTGGAACAGCTGTATTCTGCTATAGGAAAATCAGAGAAGCCAGAAATGAGCTGTATCATACATATTCAACACATGCATATGAGATTATGAAGTGTTCTTAAGAGTTTGTCAGGAACAGCTAAATAATAAAGACAAAGTAGGATTAGAGGAAGTCACTGTCTGATCTTACAGCCTAAGCTAGAAGAAGTGATTATGAGAGACGCTAGGCAGTAGTTTATCAATAATATGTGAGCATACTGTTGGTGTTTCCAGCTAACTTAAGGGTCAGTGAGATAGATACCTCTGATGTTTAAAATCAGCATTCATAGCATAAGCTGAACAAGTCCTAAAAGGGAAAGGATGACAAATGGGACTGATAAACCTGCTAACATCCTTTTAGGGTGTTTTTCAAGCATAGGCTTTTGAATAGCAATTACAGCGGACATTTTTCATCTCAGTTTATATCCTGGTAATGAATTATACACAGAGCTAGACAGCAGCCCTTTTGCTTCCTCGTTAGAAGTAAGAAAGCAAATAAAACTGAGATTATTGAATGTAATGAGTTCTTCTCCTTTCCTTTCTCTACCTTTGAGTCCAGTTAACTGAGCTAGTCACAGATTTTCCACTTTAAAGGAAGTGAACCCTTTACCCAACAAGACCATCTTTGTTATGCTCTAACCTTTTTTCCATTCCTAGTTCTGCTCATTATTGCATCTTTTTTTCCTGGGTGAAGACAGCTTATGTAGGAACTCAACACAGAAGACCATGAAATCTCTATGGCTGAAATTTTACCATCCACCCGCAGAAGCAGGAGCTGATCAGTTACCCGGCTGGGTTTCCTGATCCTTTGCATATCATACCAGGCAGAACGTGCTGTCTAACTCCTTGTGTTGCCATGTCCCTCTGTTGCTGGTAACTGTTATCTCTAAGCCTACACAGATAGTAGCTGTGCAAAGCAAACAAAAAATGACAGCAGTAATTAATCAGGCTGGCCATACAAACAACAGGACAGAAATATTTTGTGTCTTCATATTTTTGCTTTCAGAGAGTTGCAGCATCCTAGCATCAGCTCTGCTATTTGCTTACAGCAACCACAACTATTTTGCCAAGTTAGGTCAGGGCTCAAGCGCAGTACTCAAGGAAATCCTTGCTGCCTACATGTTGGCTTACTCATTGTAGAAATATGGAAAATTTCCTTCTCCATGCAAGGAAATACATACACAGAAGCTTTAACTTAATAAAAATTGGCCACGTACCGTTCTTTCAGTCCTATGGTGAGATAATGTAGACTGGTAATAGCTTTCCTACAAAGTTTGTGGTATTGAGGTTTGTGGATCCTTAGGTCTCCTCTGCATCTTGTGTGGTGTGCCTCTGTCCTTTAGACATCACCACAGAGACTCAGGAGTCAGGGGAGAGTTGTGCCGCAGCCCATCGGGGGGGTTTCATAGCATGGGCCCCTCAAAATTTATTGTATGCTCTGACAGGTGGAATTGAGGGCACATCTGAGGGTGCAGCGATGGGACAGAGAGAACCATCCACAGAACCCTCTGGCAACAGCCTGTTGTGTAATGGTGCATAATCCCAGTTCTGGAGGGTGCTGGTTGGCACAGCCCAAGCAGTGCCAGGGAGCATGCTGCCAAAGTGGTGCTGATCATCAGCAGCATACTGCTCAGTTTCTCACTCTATGCTTGTTTTATTTAGCAAAATAATTGCAGTCGGAGGGACTCCCAGCCTGTTCTCACACGCATTGTGGCAGCCTTCAGCCATCTGGCACGGCAGGCAGCACCCACACGCAGGCACTGCCGCAAGTGGTGCACGTGGCCATGTGACACCCAGCAAAGCTTTTACTTGCCTGTGCCCTCATTTTCCCATCTCCAGAGATGGCTGAACAACCGTGAGCAAATTGAGAAAGCCAAATTCAAGTTTTAATTAAAAAATCTATCGTCTTCAGCTTTTCCTGTAAAGTATCTTTACAATCTTAACTATGAAATCCTATTTTTTATTTTGTGTGGTTAACTCTTGTAAGCCGCTAAGTAGTTTTCTCAAAATGTGTTATTCATAAAACTTTATTTTTACAGACCCATTTTATGGTCTCATTTCAAAATAATCAGCCAGTGGTTAAACTGCTTTAGGCCTTGAGATTGCATGCAAACACAAGAAATTCCTGGGTGGTTCTGCACAAGCAGATGTCTGTGCTCAGGGAACACGCCTCCATTTTTTCCTGGTCCTTCACAGGTTCAAAGGAAGCTCCATTAAGTGCAAGGAAATCATTAGGTCCTCTCCTTGAGATGAAGTATAGATTGGAAAGGTTTTTTTATTATTTTTATTATTTCATATATTGTATCATGGGATGTCCATGCAAAAGCAAAACATTGACCTTTCTGATAAACAAGTGTGAGCAGAGGGTTTATAGAAACCCGGCAAGATGTTGCAGTGATGGTGCAAGCAGATTAAATCAGCAGTTTGTGTCCCATGAGATAAATCTGACACTGGAACACTGGGTTTTAAATGGAGGCAGCTTTTCTGGAACATGAAGTTTGCTCTGTCCCGTGCCTAGTGCAGCAGGTGCTCCACATTGCAGCAGCATTGGAGAGGTTGTGCTGCTGCACACCCTCATCCTAGCGCGGCTGCTTCAAACTCTGCCTTAAAGTATTTATATTTTGGCATTGCCATCTGTCAGACTGTTTTTGTCAGAACAAGAACATTTTCACTTCTTATGTGTAAAATATTCTCCCTGGTGGATCTTGCTGCCAGTTCATTTCTGTTACGGGTAGGACTGCTGACGAGGGCACGGGGAAGACCCATGCTGCTGAAGTGGCAGGTTTACCATGCTCAGGTGAAGTGTGAAGTTGTGAAGTGGCCACAGGCCAGGTCAGTGCTAGAGCCTGCAGGAGGTACCCAGGCTGGCCTTAAACCAACAGGATGAGCCAGCCTAAGGGTAGCTCTGCCATGTCTCCAGTGCCACCAGCCTGGACAAACTGATCCCTGCCCCACCACTCACCTTCAGCGAAAGATGTGCTCAGTGCAGAGGTGTCTGTGGACACTTACTGACAGCTGTCTTTGAGCTCTGGTAGCAGAACCATGCTGAACTTGAGAGGCAGTAGACATGCGGCACTTACACTTCACAGAGTTGTCAGCATGAAAGTACAGCTGGGATGCAATGCCACCAAACACAATGTGCACTGTCCTCACAGCACTGTAAACAGATCTGAAGTTTTTCACAACTGATTCATGTTTCCCCAAGCCCATCTGCTGGGAGCAGTCTCCAGGTTCAGCTCGGTGGGAGCAGCTGTGGAGCAGTGGCCATGCTCGGCTGAGCTGTGCTTGAGCTGCCACAGCGTGCACTGGGAGCAAGGCCAGCTGCTCCCCTAGCTTGGTTACCTCAAGTAAATTCAAAAGCCACAGTACTGCCTGTTGAGATCTGACTGAGTACAAACAGCTCCAATTTTGGAAGACGGCAGTAAGTAGGGAATTGCTCTATACCCCTGTTTTTGTGTGCAATCTTTAAGGGTTAGAAATAATTTGAACCCAAGTATGTTTAAGCAAAGATTCTGCCATTGAAAAAATCATGAACTGCAGGATGAGTAGATCATGCCATGAGAGCTGTGAAGCACTCAAATAAGTCTGTTTCATATAAAGTCCAATTGTGCAAATTCCTGGTCCAAGAGGCAAGCTGCAGCCTGTTTCTCTTATGCAGTACCAGCAAAATACATGTACATAATATACGCAGAAAAATTTTCAAACCAAATTGTGCTTCTGTCATCATTTATGTAGTTCCAGAGTCTTTAATTTTTATAGCCTGAATTTTTAATTTTTATAGCTTCCTTTCAGAGTTGCTCAGCAAAGCCTGAGAGGGGATAGATTTTAGCACAAGCAATAATTTCTTCATATATCATATCTGAAATGCACCTTATGAGGGGTATGTACGCACTATTCATCCCATGTACTGGCACATTGCCAGTACAGAGCTGTTTACCAACTCTGCATCTAGGTGAAATAACGTGCAGGCATAGGTTTTCTTGCTTGAGAGCATGATGTGAACTTTAAGGCTCAAATTATTGCAGGAATTTCTCCTCGCAGTTCCTCAGTTTCCCTGGGCAACACTTTGCTCTGTGCATGCAATTGATCTGTGTCTTCATTTGCCCTGGTTTCATTTCAACACGTTTCTCTCACCACCCAGATGGAGGGAAGAAGGGAAGTCTATAAATCAGTTACGCTCCCACCAGCCCTGCTCTCATCTCTCTGTTGCTTCTTGAAGTGGTCGTTCATCCTCAGACTTCCTAAGTTCACTAACAGCTCCAGATCTCCTCATCACCTTTGTGTTAATTTTCTTTTTAAACAATATCCAGTTTAATATCTTCAAAAAGTGAAGATGAGATATGAAAATCACTACTGATTGCATAAATAAGCATTTCTGATGCAGTATTAAAAACGTGGCTCTTCCGCAACACTAACCTTGCATGGATTTACATACACCTCCCAGCTTCTTAGGGCAAAGGATCTGTAATTTGCCACAAAGCAGCTCTCTTATTGTGGAGCAGCATCCATAGTAATAGTGCCAGGTAAATAACTCGGGGATTCAAAGACAAAATTTATCCCTTAAGGTCATTATCTGGATTAATATAAGAAAAGTCCCTGAGGGAATTTAGAAACAATGAAGCAAGGAAATGGATTATATTAATCTGTGAATTCAGTGGTTCTTTTGGGGTCTGACAGATAAAATGCAGATAATAGTTTTCATTCAGTTATTAATGTGTCATTAACATTTTGGCAACGTATGTCCATTACACATTATATCCAAGATATGATTATACCAACTGTGGGGCAGGTGCCAATTATTCCCACAACCATCTTTTGCACAGCTCTGTTGTACAGTTCATATACCAAAATATACTATCCCCTGTGTTGTGCAAACCTGGATGCAAAGGCTGTAGCTCTGAGCAGGCAACGCAAGCTGGAATGATTGTCCAGGGCCAGCAGGGAGCTGTGCATGCAGAGCCAGGCCCAAGCTGCAATGCTCTCCTCCGAGGCAAAGCACTAAAAACTCAGCAGAGAGCACGAGCACAGCTCCCCTGCATCCAGGCTGGAGCTGGCTTGTGCCCAGCCAGTGCCAGCAGAAAGTACTGCAGCATCAGCAAGTACATAATGAGGTGCCATTCAGTACTCTGCTGCTGCCCAAGCTCATAGACATGTACATTCTGCCAGTAAAACTTGCCGGGCATCAAAATGTGCTCTTTCAGGGAGGTCCAGAACCTAATGCTGAGCAGCTAAGACCCTAGATAACATTGGATGGGATCCATGCGGTAGGTAGGTCTCCCTTCCATAAGCCCCAAAGGAGAGCCCCAGGTAAGAGCCACCCAGAGATTAGTGTGGTGCTGCTTGCCTTGCTGTCCTACAGTGCAGTGCCTTTATGGTAGAAGCACTCATGAAGAACAGGATTGGGGGGTAACTTAAATTCTATCTATACTTGTGCACATATCCTTGGCCTGGAACCCAAGTACCATGTAAATTTCATAACCACTAGCCTATAAAATCATATTAAGATGTTGAATTGCTTTGTACGCAATAGCATAGCTCTAAGAAGATACATACTGCTACCTCAGGAGAGGCTGCAGTGCAGTTGCTACATCATTCTCCTGAGAATTGAGGCATGTCAGTTAAAATTCTTGCTCTGAATCAGAGATGAAGCTTCATTTCTGCTATCTGATCGCCTCTTGCAAATTCTTAAATGAGTGCTGCTGCTAGTGTTGTTCAGCTTTGTATAAAGCTTGTACCTATTAAATGGGAAAAGAAGATGATAGCACTTTTTAAAAATAAATTAAAGCACCAATGTGTGAATGGGGAGACCTGGATTCCTACTTCAGGCAAAGCAGAACCATTTCAGCAGGTGAAATGGGATCCTCTGCAGACTCCTCAGTCTGGTGCTTACAGCCTACTCATAGATTCATTTCCTCTTAGGAGGAAATGAGAACCACCCCTGGATCTCCACATCCTTCTGACAGCTGGGATTTGGGGGAACTCTTAGGGATATTGCTACCTGACTGCTTTTGGTGAGAAAATAGCAACAGGAGGAGAAGGAATGGCCTCACGTTGCACCAGGGGAGGTTCAGGTTGGATATTAGAAAAAACTTGTCTGAAAGAGTGGTCAGACACTGGAACGGGCTGCCCAGGGAGGTGGTGGTGTCAGCATCCCTGGAGGTGTTCAAGAAACATCTGGATGTGGTACTAAGGGATGAGGGTTAGTGGAAAATCTTGGTGGTAGGTGGATGGTTGGACTAGATGATCTTAGTGGTCTTTTCCAACCTTAACAGTTCTATGAACCCCACTGGGGGTAGCTGTGAAGTCCACACGATGCAGTGGGACACTGTGTGGAGGTCTGTGACCCTACAGCAGCCACTGGCACAGGCACCACCTCCACAAGGCGCATGGAAAGCAATGTGAGAAATCAGTGCTTCAAATTTGTCACAACACTATGGTTGCAGACAAAGCTCAGGAAGTTGTAACATAAAGATGCCATAAAATGGACTGAAAGGTAATTTGTAATTAATCACTTTCATCCAGGATGATGTAAAGTAGCCTTAAAATTATTGAGAATTAGCCCAGCAATTATAACTTTAGTGCACGCTGTCATGGTTACTTCAGAACTCTCTATACATCTCACTCTAACAGGCTTAAAAGAGTTGAAATAACTTTTAACCAGAGTTGAGGGAGTGGAGGAAGAGGATTTGCTTTTTAAATAAAGAATTCTATTTGTGGAAATAATACATTTTTGATTAAGGGTTCAGAGTCAACTGACACATGTGATTGATGTCCGTAATAATCGCACACTTCTGTAATCCTTCCTCACCCATAACTGTTTTGAGCTTACATTTTGGATATCATTAACAGTCAGACAAAAATAACTTGTGGACAATACCATGAAAGCACATGGTAGAGAATTAATCTATTTTTGTAGAACTGTTTAAGAATGATGGATACTTTTTCTTCCTGTAGTAAACACTAGATAATTTTCTAGACCTCTCGTCTCTGTTCATGAAAATCCAAGTCCAAATGATTTCATGGATTTTTAAAGGATGGTGGCAAGATATTGCATGTGCAAAGCTGAATTTCTCCACTTGATAAACATCTGATGCCGCTACATTGCTAACACCTCAGTACTGGAGTTTAGATGCTTTTACATTTCTAAGAGAGAACACAACAAATCTACAAACACTGAAAAATCGGAGGAAAAAAAAAAAAGAGGCAGCTGAAATGGAGCTGTGGAAAGAGAGTCCAAGTGAAAGCATCACGCTTACTTTTATTCTTGATAAGCAGCAGGGCAGCTTGGAATAAATATGGATTGAAATTTTCTTCGTCTCTTTAATGAGTTCAAAGAGGCTAAACAAAGACACAGAAGAGTTGAACATGGCTGTGTACAACACAGTAAACAGATTAAAATCTTATACCTGAGCAAAAAAGGAATTTAACTATTAACTACAGCATGCAGAATAACTGATAAGTTATCACAGAAACCTAGCATACTGCTATTAGGTTACACTCATTCAGATGCTCTTAATTTTTACAAAAGCTAAGGATGGAAAAAGCTCCAAGACAAGACGAGTGTCTGACATAAAACCACAACAAGGAAAAGCACATTACCATCTAGCAGTCTTTCCAGAGGATCAAAATTATCTGCTGTTTTATTATGTGGGGAGAAAGCAGCAACAATTCAAAGCCTGTGGAGTTAATAACACATCAGACAGTTAAGCAGGTCTTGAAAATTAAGATATTGGCAGTTTATGAAGTACTCATAGAAGACCTGAGCCTGCATCTCCTGCCCTCAAATGCCACTTTAAAGCTCTGTGTTTATGAGCTCTTCCAAATGTGGAATGAAAGGTAGGGACCTGCAGGGAATGAGTGATCAGATCACAGGCTTGCAATTTTTCTCACCGGCATAACCACAGCTGATTCTTAAAGAATGAATTTTTACCCCGTTTGATTGACCAAAATCCACCTTTACCTCTTTTCATACCAAATTTGGTACTTCTTCCTTTTCCTTTCCCCTGATCCATTCTCAATGCTGTGGTTTGAAGTGCTTCAGTGCAACTCAAAAACAGTGCCATATCTTTCTATTTTCTTTATCTTTGCAAAAGGTGCCTGTGGGAGAAAAAGTGGCTGAAAAGTTTAAGCGTTAACCAGCATAGCCCATTTTCCCTGGTCAGGCTTCAATCCTCCAACAGACTTCTATTCTCCCGGGCTCTACATGCAATATACAAGTTTCATGCTGTCATCGTCAGTATTCTTCTGCTACAAATCAGCCGTTTGCCTTCCTATAGCAAAAGCAGCAAACTCTGCCTTTGTCATTTAGACTTGTCAAGAAGAGATGGGAGGGTCAGGAGTGTCTCTTACCATGTTAGAAACAGCCACAAAGTTTCTCTCTTCTATTTCCTTGGAGCTGTGTAGTTACATCCTTGTGATGCCAACCTCCTCTCCTCAAATCACACCACCTGCCTTGAGTTGCCTGCTACTTTTCTTGCGCCATTTATGAGTAAAACTATGCATTAAAAATGCATGTGTCAAAATGGATTTATTCCTTTGTCCACAACATATGCATTTCTTCTTTAAAGTCAGAAATCTTAGACATTGGTAGGTTGTGTGAAAGAGTCTCCGGGGAACTGACGCCTCTTTGCTTCCAGTTTCTTCCCAGCTTTGAAAGCTGCCGATACTTCAGGGTGGATGGAGTCCAGCCGCTGCTCGCATTGAAAGGCCGTGAGGAAGGCCGTCCTGTAGTTGTTATTCATCCAGCCATAGAGAAGGGGGTTAGCAAATGTTGAGCACATGGCAATGACGTGAAACACTGTGTAGATCAGCTTATACTCTTTCAGGTCCAACACCTGACTGTCAATATCGCTGACTAGCTGGAAGGTGTGGAACGGCAGCCAGCTGACAGCGAACACCACAACCACACAAACCAGCATCTTGGTGGTTTTCCGACGCCGGTGGTGGTAGTGGTCATTCCCTGCCCCAGGACTAACGTGGTTCTTGAGCTTGGTCCAAATGCGAGTGTAGGCATAGGAGATGACAGCCAGAGGCAGCACGTACTGGATCAGAAGCATGGAGATGCTGTAGACGGTGCCGTAGTTGAGCTGCCCCTCCCCTGGCCACTTCTCGGAGCAGACCACTATCTTGAAGTCAGGAATGATCTCAATCAGCGAGTACTCACGGAAGATGGCCAGAGGGCTTGCCAACAGGGCACTGACTGCCCAGGCAACTCCTATAATCAGGAAGCTGATACGCTTAGAAATTTTGCTTTCCAAGTGGTAGACAATACAGCGATGCCGATCTAAGGCAATCACAGTCAACGTAACAGTGGACACATGCACAGCAAGAGCTTGGGCATAAGGCACCAAGTGGCACAAGACCGGGCCCAGTTTCCACTCACCCAACAGTGTGTAAACTAAAGTGAAGGGCAGGCACAACGTATTCACCAGCAGGTCAGCCACGGCCAGGTTGGCAATGAAGAAATTGGTCACTGTGCGCATGCTTTTGAATTTGATGATCACGTGGATCACAAGAGAGTTCCCAATCACCCCCAACAGGATGATGGAACAGTAAGCAAAGATGAGGATTATCTGCACCTCAACTAGTGTTGTGCTGTCCTTCAGTTCTGGTTTGGGGTCGAGAGCCAGTTCGTTGAGTGGTGTGGTGTATCTTGGCAAGTACAGCTTGGTGAACAGCTCCATCTTCATTTCATCTGTCTGGTTTTCTTCACTCATTGCTTCCAGAGGTCCCATCCTGTCAGCAGCCTGCTCCAGGCAATAGTGTTGTCCCTGAAAAACAGAACAACACAAGAACACGTGGAGAAATCAGTCTGTGGTGGCTAAGACAAGAAGTAATAAGCTAAAGCTGGAGCTCTTTCCTCCTCTAACCTAGGTTCTACATCCCGGGATTAACAGAAGATCTGTCTTAATATATTTAAATTCTGTTGCCCTTACATTTGAAGCCCGATCCTGTAATGTTATTCAGGCATGACTCCTGCTGAAAATTGGGACAGATTTCAAAAGCATTTCAAAGACAAAGTTTGCCTAAGTAAATGCAGAAGGATTAAGATCCAGCTGGGCAGCATATCCTTTTTCACAATCCACTACCTAAGACTACTGCTGATTTAGCACAAAACTTCCATTAATGCCTATAGGAATTCTACTGGAACGGCACCAACCAGACCATTGTTAGCATAATAATATTCCAGCTTCTCCTTAATGGAAAGTGTTTCTTTTAAATAGTTACCAAATTCTTACAGGTTTATGCCTATCCTTAATGTCAGAGAACTGATTACTGATGTTTTTCTTTAAAAAAACTTTCTTATAAGAAAGTTAGAGCCACAAGGCAAGCAAAAATACCACTCTAGCAGAACTGAAATGACAGCATTTCTCTGAAATGACTGTGCCATCTATTCATGCTGAAATTAACTCAAGAAACGATTAAAACTCAGATATAAATAATATTTCTTTTTTGACTAATGTTTGAGAAAACACAGTTCCCTGGAGGCTGCCAATCAGTCCTTGACTGCAGTCACTGAGAAGTGCAAATCATTCCCCTTCTGATGTCAGTATGGCATCAAAACCACATTTTGTTGCCTTGCCTGCACAGGCTGAGCCAAATTCTGCTCAGCTAACTTATGCTGTCCTAAGACTTCAGTGGGCACGAATGGATAAATGGATGTTTTACAGTTAATTTCTGACTTGGACTTCTATCCTATGTGCCTGTTCTCATGTACACTGTCCAAACCTTGGGTGACATGCTGAGTACCACGCACCTGGCATGATCTCTGAAAATAGCAAGTAAGAAATTGTCAGTGCACAGTGGGCTGACAGAGAAAACACCACCATTTGCCACCGAAGGGAAGGCAAAGCTGAGTTACCACTCTACTTGTCCATTCACACATGCCCTATGGAATGCAAGAACAGAGAAGAAATGTCAGTTCCTTGCCATCAGGTGCTACATGTGGCTTAGTCCACCTTGATTTCAGGTCTGCCTACAGACATTCTTGCTATTAAAACCTGTGGTTATTTATTATTATTATTATTTAAATCACATTACTTTCATTATTTAAATCACATCCACCTCATTGCAGATTTTCATTCCTACCTGTGTCCCCACTGACATTTATCAGCAGCATGGTTAGGTGTGAGTCCCTAACTGAGCTGCTGTACACGTGCATCTGCATCTTGTGACTGGCTGCTACCGTCAGAAAGGAGCGCTGACTGCCAGCAGGTGACTGAGCCCTTTGTGTTTTGCTTGCATACCACACATTATCCCAAAGAATTTCTCAGTGCAAGCCCCCCCCCCCTTTTTTTTTCCCCCAAAAGGTACAGATCAACCACATGAACTGAAAGCTGTTATTTCCTCAGACTACAGTGGTCGTAATTACGTTACACGGTTTTTGTACAGTTAATTAATAGTGCAAGCCTGAGATGCGTAGCACTGTGAGATGTGTAGCTGAGATGTGCCAGCTGTTTTCAGTAACAGTCAGTTACCAGCTACCAGGCTCAGCAAGGGTGGCAGGACAGGACTGCTTACCAACACACCTTTAGTGCACCAGGTAGGAAACATAAGAGATCCACAAAAATTTGCACAACCAAGGCTATGCAGATGTTCAGAATTCATCTGAGCTTCTCCTTTCAACCCATGTACCCACACCCAAGAATTATGCTTGCATGTATTAGTAGAGATATGGCGAGGTCCCAGAACTGTCAGTTGCTCCAAGATCTCACCATTTTTTCATTGCAAAATAAAAGCAGGTCATAGTTACACATTGTAGTAGTAGGGTAAGAGGGAAGGCAAATTTCACAGGTTTTCCCTTCTTTTCCATGAAGGAAGGATGGTGGAACTCAGCCCCAAAAACACAGCATCCTTTTCTTCTCCAAAATGTTTTCACGTTTTTCTCTCGTCTCTGATGTTCTCACGATTTCGACCTCAGCCCTGTTATTTAGCAAAGCCTTTTTTTGTTCCACCACTTTTATGCCATTCATAACTGCCCTGTTGGGGCTGATGAAAGGCGTTTTGGTCTCATCGATTGGACAAAGCGGAGGGAGGGAGGAGGGAGCACCAGGGGCTCAGGCTGGGATGAGCTGGGGCTTTGGGAGGGGATGAAATGAAATGGACAGGTCTGACAGTGTCGGTGGGACAGCTTGGTGGGAGAAGGATCGGCTGCTTTCCTTGTACGGGAGAAGACAGGTAGCATTTGACAGGACCCCTCCCGTTCTTTCTCAGAATAAGCTCTCCATCTGATGGCATTTATTTGCACATGCATCGCACCGTGCTGTTTTTTCCCCAATTTCTCCCAGACCCTCAGGGGTGGGCATCGCATCTAACTTTGGGCAGAGGAAGGCCACGGGGGATTTACAAGGGTCCCGACAGCACGCGAGCGAGGGGCACCCTGCGCTCCCGCCGCGGCACGGGGCAGCCCCGGCGCTGCCGGCGGCGGATGCAGGCGCGGCTCCCGCTGCTGCTGCTGCTGCCGCCGCCCTCCGCCGCACCTGGCCCGGGCGCGCCCCTCGGAGCCCCCTTCCCTATTTATTTCACCTCCCCCGGCCCAGCCCGGCCCCTCCCCTCGCGCACTCACCGCGGCGGCTCTCTCCTCGCTGGCGGTGGGGCAGCATCCAAAGTTTGGAGGCGCCACCGGCGGCGGCCCCCGCATGCCGGGGGGCGGGACGGGGCGGGACGAGGGGACGGGACGGACCGCGCCGGGCACCACCGCCTCTTTCCTTCCCTCCCTCCCTCCCTCCCTCCCGCAGAGCGCCCGGCG
>WBMW01000564.1:647561-661521 GCA_013396635.1 Penelope pileata | reverse complement strand
CGCGCCCGACCCCGTCGCCACCGCTCTGGGAGCGGCTCCGCCCCGCTGGGCCCCGGCGCGGGTGTGGGGTCGGTGGGGAACGGGGTCTGGAGGCGGCGGTGGGAGCGCTGCCTGCGGGATGGAGCGGGGATTTGGGAACAAGCGGTTCTGCTGGGCTGTGCACAGAGCAGGTGTGCGGATGAATGGAGCGCTCGCATATTCCATCAGGAGCAAAAGAAACGATTGCAATATTTCTTTAAAGGCTGCGAAAGTGCAGACAACAGCTGCTGTGTTTATTGAGCTCTGTACTCAGTAACCTTTCAGAAAGCTCTCTCTTGTCAGGCAGCTTCATTGAGGGCCAGCTGCAGGCAGCATTGCCATCCTTCTGGTAGCTGTCTGCTGTCCTTAAACCCCATCAGCAGGATCCGCTCAGTATTTGGCTGTGCTGCAGTGTAACTCCCAACAGGCAAGCCAAGGGCATGTCTTCTCCACGTGTGACCAGAGGGCCTCATTTGCTGCGCAGGGCAGTGCCCTGGCCCCGGTGGTTGCTGCAAGAATGGGGATTGCACCTACTGAAGTGATACTGGGACAAACCTCCCTCCAAGTCTTACAGAAGCTGCTGTCTGGAGCAGGAATGCTCCTTTACTTGATGTCTCTTATGTGCATTACTATTTCAGGTAGCTTCAAAGATCGGCAACATAAGCTCCTTTCTTCTGTCTTCCTTTTCAGCCTAAGGAGACTCTGAAGAAGAGCTCTCCCTTGGTCAGAGGCAACGATCCCCACTTCGGCTGTAGCTCAGCATTATGCTCTTACCAGAGCACAGGATGTTAAGTAGAGCATCAAGGAGTAACTTCAGAGAGTTACAGTTGTTTTTGAAATTCAGAACATGTCTTGAGAACCCCCTTAGATCTTTACTAATTCAGGCTATCTCTGATGAAGGGCCTTGCTCGTAGTCCTACAGCCCTTCTGAGACTGTTAATGGAAAGCTCCTAGCTTATTGCCAAATAGATTTCTTTGATGGCTAAATAAAGACCCAGGAATTTCAGTTCTCCTACCCATGCTTGTTTCGTATCCCCAATCAGTTTAATTGTGGGATTTGGTTTTTGATCTATTGGCACTTGTGGATGCATGCCGTGAGTTTTAGCACAGCACATGTATAATATATGGCTGCAACAGCCTTTCTTGCCTTTCCTCCTCTTGCAAACAGCATACAGGGGTGTTTGTTTATTCGTCTCAGGGGTGTTGCTCGTGCGCTCTACTCCAGACACTCCTTCTAGCTTAATGTGCAGTCTTGCTTCTGCTCACATCTTGGAGACGGTAGTGAGATGCTGTGATTCTTTACAATCTGTCTAGCTGAAATCACCTCGGGATCCCACAGCAAAGGAAGAGCTACTTCTTTCTTTTACATGCAAACTCCTTGAGAAAATCAAGATGTGCAAGTTTCCAGAAGCTGTTAAGCCAGCAAAGGTTACACAAGGGAGGGAAGGTGTTGTTTCCCATTATGAGGTGATTCTGTGTTCAGGCACAACTGAAATACTTTGTGGAAACGCATTTCCAATAAACAACAGCAATTTCTATTGCTCATAAAAGAGTGGCAGTGAAGGGTCCCATAAACACCACCTTGAACCAGAAGTCCTTGAAAACACTAACATCAAGGGCAGAAAAAGTCAAGTAGCAAACAGGCTGCTTGTTATGCCATTGGGTGACCACCTCCAAAGCAACTGCAAATTCTTTCCTTTGTGTGCACTTAAATGAATGTCTGATAAACCAGGACAAGCCCAGAGCCATTGAATCACAGAACCAGATCGATCAGATGGCATTTGCAGAGGTCTCCTCATCTGGCTTCGTGCTCAAAGCAGGTGTGCTTACAGCGGGATGCCCTGGGCTATGTCCAGGTGTGTTCTGAGTATCCCCAAAGTGAGGGGTTCCACAGCCCTCTCCAGGCAGGACATCCCAGGACTACGTTTTGGTATAGACTGTAAGTTAGACTGTGTAAAGTGGTTTGCATTACATAAATGAGCTACCTGAACTTTAAATCTCAGGTTCCTATTTAAGGCAAGCCTACAAAGTGAGCCTTCGCTGTGAATATGTGTATGTACCAAGGTGAAATACAGTTTGAAGAACTTGAAAAAAATCTGTTGGACATATGTTGTTTCTGCTGGAAATCACACTTGCAGAGAAATTGTAGGGTGTAAGACATTTGGTATACGTAGCTTTCCTCTGGCAGTATCTGTTTAACCATCTTTACTGTTAGAAAGCTGTCCTGCCAAATTCCATCCAACATGGATTTTTTCAGAGGAAATTATAAGTATTTCTGCCAGCACCTCAGAAGTTTACCAGTTCTCAGAGCAAAAGAAAGTTCTGCACGTAGTACCTGGACTCAAAGCAGTAATGACTTTTGTGTTGTAGAAACATACTTGTAGTCACAGAACAAGGAAAGAGTTGCCAGTCTTTGTCCATTACTTGTCCCACATCAGATTTGCCAGAGTGGAGAATAACGTTTGACGGGCGTCAGCAAGGCAGAAAAGGCAGAAGCTCACTCCTCCTCTGTCCCCAGGCAGTATTCTCCTTATTTCACTTGTGGTGAGGAGTGAATTTAAAAGGAACCACTTCCCCTTGGGCGCTGACCTCCAGAAGTAGTGTTGTGCTGCATGCCACTCATTTGAGCCAAACTCTTACAGTCCTCGAGCACGCAGATGTTCCTGGAGTGAGTCAGGTTTTATGGCACAGAGCGTTCTGCCCAACACTGACAGTTGTTTAAAAAGAAATAGAAAAGAAAAACAATAATACCTGAAAACATGACCTCAAGAGAGAAAATCTGTCTTGAATTTTTTATATGGTGCCAACACCAAGGTTATAGAAAATAGAATTATTCAGGTGCCAACACCAAGGTTATAGAAAATAGAATTATTCAGGACTGAGACTTTTTTCTTGCTTAAAAGGCCTGTACAGAAACTAAAGAATGAAATTTCTCATTCCATAGATCTGTGAATGCTCTGGAATACATTTATAAACTGTCCTTTGTTCTTGTTCCCTTTTGGTTTAGCTTCGGTCTCCCGAGTTCAATTCAGCCTCTCTCTTTCTTTCTCAAATGCAGTAATAATAGCTGTATGCATAAACAAGTGTAAACAATCTGTCCCAGACAGGTAAGGGGGTAAATTCGAGACAGTGGGGAACATGAGAAATTGGTGGATGTGTGAAGTATCAGCTTCAAGTTGCTAACAGCAGTGCTTCACAGCCAGCACTGGTTAAACAATCAGTTCAGCGCTTCTAGTTCAAAAATGAACACTAAGGGCTCAATTCAATTGCCTGTTTGGCCACAGACTGCGATTGAATTCAGCACGGTCTCAGCATACGACGGGGCTGCAAAGCTGAGTGCTTTGTTTTAGGCATGGTCTGCCCAAAGCATCTAATGCATTGCGTTGGTTGTTCCATTCAAAGAAAAGTTAAAATATAAAGTCCAGTGGCTCAGTCAAGAAATGACAAATTTAAAGTTGCCCATTTAATATCAACACAGCAATTTTTGTTTATTCACTGCTTCATTCAGTGCCCCAAATTGGCAATGATTATGCAATGAGTAAATTCTTAGTTTTTCTCTCTTTTTTTTCCCCCCCCTCCTTATGTATTTTGGAGTTTCATTCCTTTTCTTTGCCAACGTGCTATCTGTTCTCTGAAGAGAATATAGAAATTGCCATTTCTTGGCAGCATGTTCAGTGATGTTTTCATCACTAGACCTTGACAAGAGCTAGTCAACTTTTATTACAATCTGCTTTCTGTTGTCTAGAATTCACAGAGACTGACCAAACAATGAATTGTATTAAAAAATACACGACAAAGAAACCATTTACTCTATTCTTCATTACTTGCATTTTTTTAGACTTTTTTTTCTCTTCAAACTCATAAAACCTGTTTTTTTTAATTCTATTTCTTTTTAGACTGAGAGATTTCTGCACACTGCAAAATGTAATGCGGAAGAGGATGCTCCACTAAGCTATTAGAAGTTTGATATAAAACCAGTTGTTGCAATTACTAAAGAGTTTTTAGATGATCCTGAGGCAAGCATACTGTTTATTTTTAGAGCATTCATCACAGAAAATAGATTCTCACATATAGCTTGGAGCTTGAATGTCATACACGCTCCAGTCCTTGGTTTCCGGTAGCTGGGAAAGCAATCTCTTTCTAAATGGTTTCCAAAAGTGAGTCAACTACATCTACTTGCTGTCTGCTTGCTTGAACGTCATTTATTTCTAACTCTGTTACAAGCAGCAATGCCACTCCACTCCATCTTTGCTTTGCCTAAAAATGACTCTTGTAACAATTTCAAAAAATTATGTATGTTCATAAAGCTTAGTCAGATGATCTTCAAGCTCAGTTTTCAACGTCCTGATGAAATCTGTTAAATTGAAAGTGGTGAATTAATTGTCTTTGGGACAAGAAGAATTAAGCTGGAAAGATGAAAATCTTTGTCTTATACATGCCCCCTCCCTCTCTAAGTTACATTTCTCGGAGTGTAGAAACTCGAATATAAAGCTTACATTATGTTCTCTTTTGCTTGTGTGCGGTGCTTAGAGCATGCAGCTAACTGTACCCTGATTAGAAATACTATATTTATTTTTCAAAAACAGTGTTGTTTTTTTTTTCTGTTATAGTGTGATATTCTTTGCTTATGTTGCTCTTCAGCTCAAAGAGACATGTCATCTTTTGACCCTTGCCCAGCCACCCAGCATTAAGATGCAGATGGTTGCTGGCAGGGTTGGCATTTAAAGATGCTTGGAAGAATCGATGTGAATAGGGAAACTTATCATGGATTAAATTATTTTGTTGAATGCTGATATCTATGACTGAAGACAGGCTTTCTGATAGTGTGTAACACAATGCTGCTGGATAGATAATGCTTTACATGGAAGCACATCACATTCATTATGAGGGTAAATCTAAGATGCAAGTCCAAACAATTTCCACTATTTCCACTATGGACCTTTGACACAAAGAAACATTTTTTCACTTACAGTTCATGGGGCAGTGACGCAGTAGTTAAGAGCCAAGTTAATATCTTTTCCACATGTTGTTGAAAGTGAATTAATTCTCATAAGTTTTCAGCAAATTATTTGAGTTCATTTTTTCATGTTAACATAGAAATTTCAAGCTGTGCTAAACCAAATCACCATCTAGAGCCAGAGTTATTTTATACCTCTCTATGGCATTTTATGGAATAATTCCATTTGATAGCAACGTATGACTTTAAATTCATGGATTTCATTTGTAAGCATATTTTGTTCTTGAAAAAATTACTTTGCTGAAGAAATGAAAAAAAGAACACTCTCCATACCTGTTATCAGTTCACTTCATTTTGAAATGAAGTATTTACTGCTCCTTTGTGCACTCTATCACAGTTCTAGAACTTCTAAAGGATGTCTGTTCTACGCTGAGTGCAGCAGACCTTCACAGTCCTCTTCTGCAGTTGTATTCATGCCGATCAGACAAAAAAGAAAAGTTTAAAAGTTTCAGCTGCTCCATCTTCCTCCTTGCTGGTACACTGTCAGGATACTCTCCATTGCAGTCACCACATTTGCTGGCATAGTGAAACTTCACTGTCCTGTTTTGACCGACATTGCTGTATGCGAATCAGTTGAGCTTGTCAGCCTAGCTTCTTCGCAAGGCTGAGAGAGAGCTCTAATACTTTCCAAAGAGGCTCGCCTCCCACTCAGAACTGAGCTGGCAGTTTTCTAAATGAACCCTTTGCTTTCCTTTGTTAATTGTCCATGGTTCACACTCACACTTTGCAGAGATTGATGGCATTGTAATTGCTAAGGGTATTTTAGGATGGAGGAGAGGGGATGGGAAGAGAAAAAGTGGGTAGGGGGTTGGTGTGTTTGGAAGGCTAACAGTTCTGTGATTGCACTCAGGAGGGGATCAGCAGCCAGAGCTCCATCTGTGCACACAGCTTATCCGTACAGCCCGGCTTCCTCACAAAGGAATGCGTCAGCTTCTGCTTTTCCAGATCAGCTGAAAGCCTCCTTCATGCTAGGAGCACCAGTGAAATTCTGTGGCCTTTGCTCAAGTGAGATCTAATCTCTTTGCCCAGAACGTCGGACAGGCACAGGCTTTCACACCTCGGAGCCAGGAAGCTTCAGCTGCTCCTCAGTGTCACCTCCATGCCTTGGGAGTTGCAGAATGATCATCTGAAGAATGATCATCATCATCGTTATCTGAAGAATGGTAAGAGATACGCGATCCCTCACCGAGATGTAACGCATCTCAAGGCTGTGTGTCATTGTCTATGGTGGAGGAGTTTGCATCTGAGATAGCTGTCCTGGACTTCCTTTGCAGTCAGGAGAGAGCTAGTCAATCTAGTCAGTGGGGTGTGAAACATGATTCATCTCCTAAAGTAGATACTTGAGTCTGGTCTGAGGAACTGCACCCTCGGCACCATCAACTGTTTGTAAGACCTTCTTTGACTTTAATAGGAAACTCAGCATCTTTGTAGATACCTAAACTTAAGTGAAAGGGATTCTACTTGTCATGCCCAGTATCGTGGTGTAGGGGAGCTGTTAGGTCACAGCCTGAACGTGTGATTGAGCACCTGGTGAAGGGCTGCTACTCATTGGAGGAGCATCATTTGGGTGGGAGATTGCTGTTGTTGGTTGCATGAGTCAAAACGTTTGTAAAACTTTTGTGTATGTCCATTGTTAAAACCTATACTGCTATGCCTGGGATCACAAAGAACCTGTCTGAAGCTATTTTGCTTCTTCGTTTGCAAAACATATGGTGATGCATGAGTAAATTCTCTCACCATTAGGATCTGAACTGTAATCCAGTGTATCAGCAGCTTTTCCTCAGGCCTCAGAGTTGTTTGAACTCCTAGCGTTCAATGATTTCAGGTACACAGACCGTGCAGAATCTGGGCCTTAGTGCTTTGCAGATCATGTTAGAGAATCTCTGATAGTCTCCTTGTTGTGCACAAAGACTGTAGGGCTTGTCTGTGTGAAGAAGCTGGCCAAAATAGCTGTTCCAGAAAACTTCCTGCTATGTAGATCCACTTCTCCTAAATATCATGTATTGTATTTCAGAACAAATTGTCCTGGACAAAATTGACAAGCACAGGGAAAAAATAATGATTTCCATCTATAGACCCATACTGACGTCCATATAGAGTTTTGTCTTGTTGGCAACCTTACACTTTCAGCACAGCTCTCTAATTCCATAGTTAACTGTGTAGGTGGTGGCAGGTTTAGATGGATCTGTGGGTACACAAAGTTAATACGATACCTTCTTATTAATAGGTATCAGTGTGGAGACTCAGGAAAAGCAGGTTTCTCTACAGATTCTGTAGCAGAGTTCTTTCTATTTACTAAAGACTGCTCTGCTTCAGTAGATCTCCACGCATCTGTTCTCACCCTGGCCATTATGTACAAAAACTCTCAGTTGTGGCTCTCACCAATTCACTCCCCTTTATTCCAAAACTTCCCCATATTTCTAGCCTTCCTCCAGCATTGATTCTTACCAGGTAGGTCACTCCCATCTCTTTCTGTCTTCCTTCATTCCTATCATTTTCTTCCCAAGTTAATCTTACCCACAACTTCTGTGTATCTATTTCTGCTATTGATCTCCCCTCCTGGGGATATCAGACGCACTCTTCTCACTTCTAATAGCACAGTTTGTTCACCATCAGAAAACAAGAAAATGGTGCTAATATCTGTGTGTGAGAAGGAGGGAGAGCTCTTTTATCTTTCTCTTTTCCTTTGCCTCAACACAGAATTTGGGAGTGAAATTTGGCACATTGCTTCTACCACCTCATTTCTCTCAGCAAGTATGAATCGCCATGAAGTTTTGCATGTTTTTAGCATTATGGTCCAGTTCTTTATAGTGCAAATGTATCTGGCCTACTTAGTTGGAAAGTAGCGAATATCATTAACAGGAATTAATATAAATTCTTGGGTAATTTCTGTTAGATTTTCTACTGCCTCATGACATTTTAAAGAAATTATACTTTATGGAAAAGTCAATTGTTTAACTGATTTTACTTGTCAGAATCAAAAGGTAGAGGTATTGAACAAAATAACTATATTTTCCACCGAACAGTCCTGGACATTTTATCTTACACTGTCAGTATGCTAAATGTCAGTATGACCACTACAGCCTAACCTGCAAACAATTTTCCGAAGCAGCCTGAGGAAATTAGCTTTCCCTTAAACCTAACAGGAGTTGGGTATCTGTCTTTTCAGACACCATTGAAAATCCTAACCTCGAAGTTTTAAATTATTTGTACTCTTGCAGAGGTTTGCACTTGATAGTTTCTTGCTAAGTATTATTTCTGACTGTTCAGCAACAAAACAGAACAGACATTCCTGTGTCAAGGAAGGAGGCAAAAAAAAAAAAAAAACAACCAGTAAGTTCTGTACATCAAGGGGTTGCTTCTGCCTGGGATGGATTTGCTCCAGTAGCATATATCATACTCTCAGATCTTACAAGTCAAACTGTGAAATATGCAGAGCACAGTACAGAAAAAGTATTGCTGAGTTAAAAATAAGCATTGATCTGCCTGACCTCTGCACAGGTCCTAGCTTAAGTGGGAGCTGCTACTGGGAACTTCTGCTGCGTACTTTTGGTCTGGCTTGAGGTTGCACAGTCTAAAATTACAGAAAAATTACCAGTGTAGAGAGTCTCCCTTGCAAACCATGCTAGTTCGTTTGGAGCCATTTGGCATTTTGAATACATTATGCCCAGAGACATATGGCCTTCAGCTCGTTCCCTGAGATGCTTAGAGCTGCTAAGCAAGCCTCAGCTCCCATGAACATGGGGCTGAAAGGTTTTATTGTATCCCCGCTGAAAACAGAAGTTAAATTCACACGAGGTTTGGATAGGGCAGAACAGGACTTCCAGACAGTGGAGCCTGCTTTTCTAGCAATTTCATTCAGGCATTGCTTCCATTCTCGTATGTTTCTCAGGAAGTAGATCCTGAGAAAGAAATGTCTTCCACTGACCAATACCTCAGTCAATGCAAATTGGGCTATTTGCTCCTTGCAGAAAGGAAGTGGGACCTTGCAGAAAACCTGTCCTTTCCGTATGTCAGGTCAAGCTGATGGTGGGCTTGTTTTCTTGGAGTAACCCATTTATGAAATGAGCACACAATGTAATCCTGTAAAGAGGGAGAATTAAGACCTGCACAATACTAATTCAATTTTAAAGGAATCTTCACTCAGGAATGGGTGCCTCCAGAAGCTGGAGGTACCATCCTGGAACCTGTTGCTCTTAGAAACTTGCTGGACATAAGCACACACTTCTGTGTCTTCCCTTCCAACTAAAATATTTCATTTTGTAAACAGCCCTACGTATCAAATATTATTTTGCAGCAATATTTTGCAACACGAGGCAGCAAATCAATGAGCTTGAAGACAAAAAGCATTTCACCACACCCAAACAAACATCTCTTTCAGCAGGATAAGTCCAGGGTCTAACCTCTTGCTACAGCAATAGATAGATGTGCGAAGGACCTCTAAGGTCATCACGTCAGTGTCAACCCATCACAACTATGCTCACTAAACTATGTCCCTCAATGCCACATCTACACATTTCTTGAAACATCCGAAGAGGATTTTCAACCATTTCTGTACCCAAGTGTTGGGCTTCACTGGCTTGCTAAATCCCGTAAAGGGAAATCCTGCCTCACCAGCTTTATGAGGTTGTACAGGGTATCTGTACATCTGTGACATATTTTGCTCGGCTTTCCAACAAGCCTTTGGTGAGATTCTGAGCACTACTTAAGAAACCAAGTTGCCTTGGGACTGATCCTTGGATGAGCTGGTAGCTGCCTACAGGATAGGAAGCAAAGGGGTTAACTGTTGATTTCAGGATGAGGAGTAAGTAGGAGCACCTCTTAGGGAATGAGTGTTATTTCCAGTCTTAATCAGTGACTTGTGGGAGGAAGGGGTGAAGAAATATCCCCAAGTCTGCAGATAGCTCTGAACTGCTTCAGAGAGTCAGATGACACAGATGTGGCAAGGAGCCTCAGTACAGCACTGAGAGGGTATGGTAAAAACTGGCGGATGAGTTTCTGCATAGGTACATAACGCGTGTAGAGAGGATAATCTAAGCCCAGTGCTGAGCTGGAAGCCGGTGGCTGCAGCTTGGGAAGGAGATCTGGGGGCTGCTGCTGGCAGCTCTCTGAATTCATCTGCTTCATTTGCAACAGCAGCCAAAAATGGGAACAAAATTTGGGTACTCTCAGAACAGATGCTAAGAGCAAAATAGAAAATATAAAACCATGGTGCATCCATGTCCTGAACGCTGTGTGTAATCCTGTTTTCACGTTTGAAGGACATACTGAAATTAGAGAAAACACACAGAAAGGCAAGCAAGATGATTAAAGGGGTGGAGCAGCAAAACAGAAAAGGGTGGGACATGTCATGATCTCATCCCCCCCAGGCCTGAGTATATCGTCAAGGTTTACAAAATTGTCCAGGCTGTGAGTAACACAAATAGGGAATTTCCTTTCCTAAGTCCTATGGTGTCCTATGGGCACTCACTGAAGCTCATGGGAGAGCAGTTCAAAATCTGTAAAAGAAAACACTTCTCATATACCACAGGTGTATATAGCCGCTCTGCCTTCTGGAATCTGCAGTGGCAGAGGCTGTGGAGACCCAGCAAGCTGCAGAAAGCTGGAGTGGACAAATTCCAGGGCAGCAGGTCCATAGGTGAGCATGGGAAGGCGCAGGCAGGGACGTGCTCGCCTCCATCCTCGCTGCAGCGAGGGGACAGACAGCAGAGGGGCTGCAGTCATGCGTCCCCAGGAACAGCATTCACATTGCCAGGACTAGAGGGGAAATGGGTGATTAGTTTGACCCAGAAGGCCATTTTCTGTGTTGTCATGAAAATAAGGCCTTGCACTCCTTTGGTAGAGCTTAAAGCTGCCACTTCAGAGTTATTTCCACCCATTTAATTTTGATTGCATTGCAGTAGGCAGTAAATGGTGCGGGATATTTCTCAACTGAAAGAACTATGTGGTAATTATCAATGGCAGGATTTCTTTGTGTTATTTTGGCTGTGTCATTTTTCCGGTGGAGCTGGGGAAAATACGGGTCTCTGCAAAAAGGAAAGGAGATGGAGAAACGACTTTAAATAGATTTGGGTCTTCCTTATAAATCTGTGAAACTTCAAAGGGGCGTCAATCTGGTCAAGTAAGAAATATGCTGAGCAAAGGGAATAAGTTGAAGAGAGGCAGACAGAAGACACAAATTTTATTTTTTAATGAGCCCATTTTTTAGGACCGTGCTCTGCTACTCTCATTAAAATTTCTGGATCAGAATCCAGTTTCTACAGCTGCATTTTGTTCCCAGGTGTTCTGATGGCGTGACTGTTGTCCTATGCGTGATGAACAAATCATTGTTTTCAATAACAAGAAGTTGCTGTAATACTGGTATCAGAAGAGGGCCTAAATAATTTCCAAAAGAGGACCAGAAGGCCCTGTGGCTATGCTCCCCCGGCCCTGTGGTGCTGGCTGCGGGGCCGTGAGGAGCATGGCGTGGAGCGGGCAGTGCAACACCAAACCCCTTCTGCCCAAGCATCCTGCAGCAGCTCCTGCCTGCAAGAGATTCTCTCTCACCAGGAGGATTTCATGAGAACCAAACGCTGTAGCTTCTCCTCACCTACCCTTCTCTGTCGTACCTAGTTTTCTTTTGCTGCCCATCTAGCTCTGAATACCCTGTCCAGCTTTGCTTTTCACTGTTTCTCTTCGCTCCTTCTCCTTTGAGGATCTTTCCATCACCCCTGAGCAAGAAGGTGTTTTTCTGTTGCAGAAAATACTGACAAAATATTTGTATTACCTATTGCGAGCTATTTTTTCAAAAAGTGTTCCAAGGCATGCTCATGGCTACTTATTTATATTCGTCGGGTATCACAACATCTCAGGACAATTATCAGGTTGCTGTTTTGGTATCCGTTTGCTGTGTCACGATGCTGAGAGAAGAAAGCCAGATTGTGTTGCCTGGAAGCGTGCTTTATTTGTGCAGAAGGTTGAAACGTGGTGTCTATTCTATTTTTTTACTTTTTTTGTTTTAATTATTTTGTTTTTCTCCTGGAGATTAAGCGAGCAAATAGCTAATCAAGGGAGAAAAAGTCTCACAGACTGGTTATGCATGAAAAGCTGGCGTTTGAATTAATGGATGCCAATTTGCGTATAATTTACAATCTGTATGTCCCTATATGTAATAGCAATAATAAAAACCAAAATCATTTGTTCTCTTACTGCTTTTAAATTCAATTCGATGTTGCTAGCATCAGCCTTAACTTAGGTTGGTCTATTGTTGCCACACAGGAAAAAGCTTTGCTATAATTAGGGTGGGAATTAGTTTCTGTTTAAAGGTGCTATGAAATCCATTGCTTATGTCAAATAGAGTGAAATTTTGGGGGCGTCTAGAGGGTGTGTTAGGATGTGTTTGTGTTGAAATCTGGGATCATATGAGCAGGAGATGGTTGAGGAACAGTGCCTCAGGACAGGAACTTTTTATTTTCATGTTTGACAGGTTCTTGTAACACATTGCTGACATTGTCCCTAGACAATCCAATCGTAATTCCGATCATGCCCGATTGATCTCGGTGACTTGACATTTCCCACTGCTGGCACATGGGGCTCACAGCCCAGCGTAGAGTCAGGAATGCGGATTTGGAAAGCAGTGCTTTTGAAATACCTCGCCCCGCTGCCGCAGCACCTCCTGCACCCTATGTGTGCTCAGCGGCACGGGGCAGCGCTTCCAAATATGTCCCTCAATGCCGAGGGCTGCTGGGGTGCGCAGCCCAGCCCCTCAGCTCTGGCCGCAGTGCTTTCTCTGCACTAGATGTTCCGGCAATGTAATCATAAATCTTCCTCTGTCACCAGCCCAAATAATGAAGGGCTAAATCATGGCACTGCTGTGAAATATGAGACAAAATAATGTTGCGCTGTCCGGGAGCAAATCCAGGCAGAATAGCTACATCTCTAGTGCTGTAGAGGCCAAAATCTTTATCCCTAATGTTCTTTGCTCACAAATGCCCTCAGGATCTGCTCTGACAAATAACCTTTTTGGTGTTCCCTAAGGGAAGCTTCATCAGCATTCAGCATTTAAATCACCTTTGGAGGCTCGCTAACCTCCGGGCTCTCATATGTGGCTGACAGTACCCACAGCATCCCGTAAACCATTGCAGAGACCTGAGTTAGCTTCCTAAGGCAGTGACTATCTCCCCCTCTCATTTTCTGGGCTTCCTGCAGCCTTCACATCCCCAGCAGTGCTGGCACTGCTGTGTATTAGGAGCCTGCCGAGAGCGCACACACGATTACATCCTTGCCTGCACGAGGTAGGGAGGTGGCTGCCTTGGGCAGTATTACCCCAGCCTCAGGAGGTCATGCAGGGAATCTGTGAGTTTCTTACATCTCGCTGTTACCTATCTCACCTTGATGCAGCCTGCAGTGTCAGTCCCAGCTTGAAATCTAAGGAAAGATCAGTAAAGCCATATTGTCATTACAATCAGTTTGAAACTTGGTTTTCACTTCTCTCTGCATGAGCAATGAGCCCCAATTTTCTCAGTCTGTCAACATATATTAGTTGTACATTCATTCTAATTTTCCTGCCTCTGATTTCCCTTTGCCCTCTCCCTTCATACGTGTCTTTTACCATTCTCATTTTATCTTTAAATCACCGAAGAAATATGCAGGCTTTTTCAAACAGCAGTTTTTCACATGAGCCATAACATGATGTACTTTACAGCTGGTCTGCTTCCCTCGTGAGGCAAGACACTATGCGTCTTGGAAAGAAGAAAGAAAAGATGCTTCTAAAATATCTTTTCTGAATATAAGGGAGGAAATAATTAGTTCTGTTATAAAACCCCGTTAGCCACACCAGCTGTGATTGCTGAGTTTCTTCAGAAGCGAATGCTACAGAATGAGATATACAAGTTGCATATGTGCACATTTATGAAATAGTTGTTCCCTTCCCCCCCCCAGGTGTTT
>WBMW01000564.1:518841-647531 GCA_013396635.1 Penelope pileata | reverse complement strand
TTTTTTTTTTTTTTTGCTTCTAGTTTGAGGGAAAAAGTTAAAATCTGAAAAGTTGGAAATTTCTTTACTAACTTCAGACATCGGTAGAGCCCGCATTGCCAGTTACTGTAATGTTACCCCAAGTATCACAACCGGTAATGCTTTCTTTTCAAGCCCCAAATGCTAGCAGCAGGAAATTACAGAGGAACATCAGTGTTCATTTCTGAGTACATTTTGATCCCTTCTGATCTCACGGAAAAGTACGAAGCTGCCTCAGAAATGTAGCTGAAGGAAAAAAATAAAGTAAACAGAAAAATGCAAGACTTAAAATCTGATGGCTTTTGAACAAGTCTGATGTTCTTCCAACTGTGTGAATTTTGAAGAGGGGGTAGGCAGTGCTGTGCATCATAGCTCTAAGCCGGTTGAAGGAAATAGCCCTGTAGCAAACTGCAGCAAAGTACTGTCCTGAGTAAGAATTACCTTAATCTTATATGTCCTGATATATATATATACTGTCCTGATTCAAGACCTTTCTGTGTTTATAATCTGAGCAAGACCCAGAAAGAAGTTTTGTACTTGGCAAAATTAGACTGTTATATAGACAGAAGTCATGTCAGTGCTGACATTTTATCTACCAGCTTTAAACCCAGAACAGAATTTTTACTCCTAAATTAGAAATTTATGAAAATTCACCTAATAATGATAAAGTTGAAGCAAGATCTTTCTCTTAATAATTATCTTTCATTGCTCCTTCTAACAACTTTACTGTGATATTAATGCCTTTGACCTTAGAATGAAATAACTTATTTCTAATAATTTATGGCATGTTCCTTACAGCGCAGTAGACAGATCTGAATTATGTCCGTGAGCTTATCTTGCAAGTCATCTGTAAATGCTTCACTGGTAGAAAATGGCACAATTTAAAACCCTCTTCCCAAATTACTGCAAAATGCAGCTTTCATGTTGAAATAACGAGATATTCTTAGACTCTGTAGGCCAGACGAACTGAAAGAACTGATAGAGGTTGTTAGAGAAGTTCACTAAATCTGTGCTGGTTGAGGACTATTAGGACTTCCACGCAGCACACAGCTTCTGCATGCAGAATGGCCTCTGTTCAATGCTCCAGAAAAGCTGCCAACCAACTGCTACTGCACCCAGCTTCCTCTGTGCGAGGCTGCTTCTTTCAGGGTGACTTCAGCATTAACTATGAAACAAATGTACTACAGACTGCTATGCAATGCACTGGTCCTCCTCTGGACAAGGACTCCCAGTGGAGGTGACATTTATTTTATTCTTAGACCCTGAACACTTGTAAGCCAAGCTTCAGGGGTAGCACCTTGCCCCCTGTCCAGCAGCTCTTCCCTTACACAGGTCACCCTTCAGATTGCAATGTTTCCCTTTGCAGAAATTTGTCATTTGTATTAGTATTTGTCATTTGTTTCAGCAATGATAATGAAAACTATTTGAGATAAATGATGAGATAAATCTGATAGTAGAGGCTCTCATTACAGGAACAGACCTGTCCCAGACTTGCACCTGATCCCCCACAATAAATGTCTGTGAACATGGACATTTGGAATGGACTGAGGCTGACGCTTGCAGCTACCAGCAGTGGGATATGTGAGATACATATTTCTTTTATATTTGTGCTTGTCCTTCCAGCCTTTGGGAGACATTACATCTATTGGAGGATAGGCTTGCCCTGCTGGGCTCAACAGGGCCATTTTTATCCCTTGCAGAATCAGGGATATTTGGCTGTACTTTATATATTTTTGTTATATGGAAGTGATCAAAATCTATAAAAATGGAGACAAAACCAATTCTTCCAGACTGGGCAACATATGAGAACTGTTTATTGCACTTTATTGTGTCTGAGAAGAGTGCTTCAAATCGTAATCAAAATGACTCTCAGAAGAATGAAAATTGCTTGGTTCATCTTTGCACAGGAAAAAAATAAAGCAAATAAATGGTAAGTGTGAAGCGTAACATTGTAATTGCCTGCCTAGTAGCCTGCATTCAGTTTGAACTCCCACTGCCTTAGCTTTATTTGTCACATAATTCATTAACAGGTCCATCATCACAGAAATGTTTTGATGCCAGGAAAGACAAGTCAGGAGATAGTGGTGGCCTTTTAAAAAATCATTGTACAAAAACATGATTAAAACCCAGAATAAATGAATAATTTCAAGCAAAACAAAAAGTGGTATTTGTCTGACGCTAGAATGAATTAGAAGTAAAATGGAATGCAAGCAACATAAATGAATCCAAGCTTCCTGAGCATAGAACTCAGTTCATAAAATACAAAATCGTACTGTATCTCTATTCAGTGTGTACTTGGGTCTGTAATATGTGAAGTGTACTGTAGCTGCAAATTAACAGAACAGCTGCTTGAATAGCAATACCTTTATTTTATTATTCTTTTTAGAACAGATTTGTTTTTTCAAGTCACCATTCAAGTCCACACTTTTTAACACTTCACAGCTATGAAGCAAGCTTTGAAACACTGATGTTGCTCATTTCTTGGACTGGTCCTAAAGTACCATCTCTGATATTGTAGTAGATTGTGTGAAACACGTTAAAAAAGAGCCTCTTGGGGCTATATCCCAAAGGAAGCTGAAGTTCTTGGAGATCTTTACATTGATTTACAGGGAGAATGTCAGAATATTAGTACATTGGTACTGAGAAATAATAGAAAGAAATAAGCAGTGGTACTTCTGCATGATTACTTGGTATAATTTAGTAACTCGCCTATGCAGGGTTATGGTAGACTTCTGTTTCTTGAACTATACTCCTTACTCTGTGTTCACCCTGTTGCTGTAGGTCTGTGACAGTAGGAACAACTTAATGAGTCACTGAACACTGCTTTCCAGGGACCACTGCATCCCAGTAAGAGATGTTAAACTTCTTTAAGGAGCATCATTGTAGAGCCCCGCAATGCCTTTTAATACATGTAGGTACACCTATATGTAGCTACGCCACACGCAGAGAACAAAATGATTCACATTTTGTGAGGTAAAAATGCTGCGAGATAGCTCCACCCCTCAGCTAATGCATGTTGTTCCGGAAATGTTTACAGAACAGAATTCTGCATCCAGACATAAATCAGGTCTCTGCCTTGGCCAGAAGAACAAAAAGCCATTTCCTGTGCTGAAGAGCACAGGTTTCAGTTGTTCCAACCCAAAAGAGAGAAGATGAGAAAAGGGAGAGCTACAGGCCAACTGACTTGCAAAACATATGTGCCCAGCCTATGGCATGCAACACTAAAGAGCTGCCTGTGGAGAAGACTATGATCTATAAATTGTCATCCCATTCAGCCATCTGAATGGTGACGACTATGAGTTTCTTTTTAGGCATACTTCATTGAGCCATGCATCTAAAGGTGCGATTGTCCCTCCGTGAAGAGCAAAAGATCCATCTGCCTTCAGCAGTCTGCAATACAGGAAAAACTCTGTTATGCACTTGCAGTTACTCTTCATGGCAGAGAATCTGTATTTAGGGATTCAGATTGATAGTCCTTCCAAATGCATGTTAGAGTGATTTGAGAGGTTATCATCTCCAGCTGCCTGTCCTTTCTCTCTGCCAGGGGTTATTGCTCTTACAGCAGAGACAATTGAAAGGCTGCCACATTATGTGCACTGTTCATGGCCTGCCACATTGATTTCAGCTTACTTTATTAACAGGGTGAGCTATGAGTGTGGGTGACAGTGCCCCTATTGGGGCCTAGCAGTGGTAGAGTACTTGCCAGCTCCCACAAGTGGTAGCCAAATTCCACAGGTATTGAGGGCAAGGCCCAAATGCCCCCCGTGCAAGGTGCTGAGCATTGCTACGAAGCACCATGTGCCAAGCTGCATATCTCACTCTTTGGTAGGGGACAGGAGGAAGACGTTTCTGGCTTCCAGTGCATCAGATAACCCTGGGAATCAGGGAAGGGTGAGGCACATCCAGCTCTGGTTGGCCTAGTAAAAAGCCTGAGAAACTTGCAGGCTGGGAGCTCAGGCAGCCACAGTGCTAACAGTGGCCATTTGGGAAAAAGCCTGGAGAAGGATCTGGAAAACTCAGTAAGTTATTACTAAGCTCTGTGAAGTCTAACTTTGCAGCAGTGTACAAGCCTGCAGCAACCACACAGGGCTCCTGGAAGAAAATCCCAGGAGGGACCAAGTCAACCAAGTATCAAGAAGAAGCGGAGGTGATGGACAAGTTCTAAGTGGTGACCCTCCCAAAACAGCTGCTTTCCCAGCCTCACCCGATTGCTTCTCAGTCTGGCACACATTGTTTGCAGATTCACCTGAGTGATGAGAAATGCAGCTCTAACACCCGTTCCAGTTCTGCAGGTAAGGGACTGGACAGCTGCCTCCTAAAGGGACAAGTCTACCTCAGCGATGTGCTGCTGCAGAAATTACACATCGTTTCTCTTTTGTTTGAATGATATGCGGCCTGAGAAAGACTAATCCAAGACTTTTGGGGGATCTTCTGTGTGAATACATCTGGAGCTGCTTGGCACACCCAGGTCTGGTGAATGCCAAACAGCAAGAGACACTGAGGGACCACTTATGGATGCAAATCAGCAGCATTTCAGCAGCTTGGGGGTGAGGAAGCAGTTAGTCAGAGTGTCTGAAATTTCTGATAGCTATTTAATTCTGAAAGTAGACAACTCACAAGTGCAATTTGGGTTCCTTGGTGGATTTGGCCTTTTTGATTTACAGGTACTTCAGAATGCACCTGTGAATCAGTGGGAGTTAGGGGCTTTAATATCTTTTGTGACAGTTTCCATCTGCAAGCATCTAAATACCTTTCAGTGTCTGGATCATGAGGAATTCTCTGCAGTACACTGAGGCAAGAGACTTTTCCTCAGGCAGAAGTGACCTTGCTCAGGCAGAGGTTTTTCAGCATGGAGCAAAATAAAATTTATACAGTGATTAGTGACATCAGAAAGACCCTCTGATCTGAGCATTCCTGCATAGAAAAAAAAATACTGTAGAAGATATCCAAGCATTGTTAATTATATTCAACCCATTAAGCACAAGCATCATACAGAGAAAAATCATTTGGGATTGACAGGTTTTCATATTGCCACCCTTAGGCTTACCCCATGTTTAGAGTATCTCCCATTGATTTCTGCTGACACTAATGACCTGTTAACTGTTCTGTTCAGTGGCTGGCAGGCTGCTCCTTGCCTGTGCCCTTCCCCACCTCCTGCTCACAAGGAAATGAGACCTGCCTGCACTGCAGGCTTCCACAGCTCCCTGAAACCTTGGTGCACCTCTCCCAGAGCCCAATCAATACACTTTTATGGGTCTCCATCTAGATGCTCTGCATAGCTTAGTCCAGTATTTCAGTCTTCTATTTCGCTGCTACCACTCTTTGTCACTCTTCTCATATAGAGAAGAATCCCATAATGATGACACCTTCTAAAGTTTACATAAGGCGGTGTTTCTTCTATATCTTGTCTTTCTGATACTATCTTCTATCTGATACCAGGCTTCAAAGTTGAAAAGTAATGTTTTACTCAATGATAGCAAGAACAGGGTTGACCATATCCTTGTAATACATGGAAGTCCTTTGAAACTAACCATTCTGTTTTGATGAAAATCCTGATTGAATCCTGAAATCCCGTGTAGATTTTAGGTAGGGTTACATTCAATTTTTAAATATGTAACTCATCCTAGTCAACGTTAGCTTTGCTTCAAACACTTCTAGCTGTGTAGGACAGATGTTAGCTGATTCTTTGCTTTCTTTTTGTTCTTCCTCCTCACCTAAGTCTGATCATTTTGAGACAATGGAATAAGTACCTGATTAGAAAGATAGTTTGGCATGGAATCAGAGGCAGTATGATACCCAAGAAAAGATAACTATGTGGAGCATAATGTGTGTAAGTGACACACAATAAATAGCAAGAGAACAAGTTAGTGAAAGCTGAACTGAATAGAGAAAAAATGGAGAAATAAAGCAAAGAGCAGAAAGTAGAACTTTATTGCTGCTTTCTGTGGTAATCACCTCACTGGAAATGCATAAATGGATCCGATTCATAAACTTTAAATTCCCTGCTCCAGGTGAGAAATAGTAACAATGTAAAATTCATGGCATTTGCGACTGGCCTTTATTGACAAAGAGTAAACAGCCATGACTCAATAGAGTTTCAGCTGGTAATACAACATCTCCACTAGAGGCTAATGCTAGAACTTCAGACTGCAGAGAAAATATGTCGCAGAAGCTTAAACATCTCGTAACAGAAAGTGATTATTGTATATCCCAGTCTTATTGGTCTCCCAGCTAAACATGTTCAGGCTTTCAAGTATCTGCTTCTATTCCAGCCTCACCATGATTTTTGCTCTTCTGAAGTTGTACAGAAGTTGTTCAGGAAATCAACGCCAGTGTGTTTGTGACTGTATGTAAATCAAAAACAAGTGGGAAAAATGTAACAAGCCTTCAGGGAAATGGAGGGGCTCTTTATGGCGCTTGCTTGATGCTCTAGCTACTCTAAGAGGAGCTATTTCTAAGGCTATCAATTAGGCAGGGATGAGTAACTGAGGTCATTAACATTAGAGCTATTCTCTTCAGGACTGCTGTTTTAGCTCTCATTTAGGCAGTTAGTTCCTGATATCTGTTAGCAGCGCAGCAAAGCTCTCCTGGTCTCAGTCTGTTTCTAGGAAATTAGGTCTGAGAGAGCACTGCTCACGTGAGCTGTTTGTCTTGTCAAAGAGACCTCTTGTGAAGATGCAAGACCTTGATATCTCTAGAAGCCAGTTAAACAGCTCCAAAAAGTATCCTCAGGCATCACGAGCTCTGTTTGTAGGTGAACATTAGCAAGAACTCTAAACTAAGGAGATTCTTGCTTATGTTCACCTACAGACAGAGTTTTCAAAGATGCTGAGATTAATTTGCTCTGTTTTGCTAAGAAGGTAATAGTGGCAGAAGTTTTGTTGGGAAATAATGAAGTGAAAAGTAAAAATCAACAACAATTACACTAATGAACAGTTAAATAAAATCCATTCATTAAGAGGCAGGAAATGAAAGGGATTATAGACTTGCAAGAATTTTAAACATGGGAAAGGTAACACAGTGGATTGCTAAAGCCGTTATTAGCTCACAAACAGTGCTCTGTATGAGAGGAAAATCAGAGACAAATTTTTCCTCCTAAAATTGTACCTACAGATTGACTTGAGGCTGCACAAAAGAAGTTTTACTAGTACCTTTAATCTTTATTTTCCAAAGAATTACCAAAAAATAGGGGTTGACAAGTTTCCCATCCAGCCATTAATCTGAGAGTATGCCACCTGCTCTGTATATACTGCCAGAAGTGAAGAGTAGGACCATTCAAAGAAATCAAGTTCTGTCATTGCAGCCACAGATTGGTATATGGTTATTTAATATTAGAAAAAAAATAGCTTACTAAAAGGATGAAAAACATGGGGGCAAGGTGAAAATTGGAAATATCTTGATTTGCAGTTGTCTGTTTTATTTTTATCTTACTTGCCTTTTTTCATCTTCAGTAGAAAGAAAAAAAAATCAAAACCAAACTAAACCCAGAACTGGAAGAAAAATAATGTTATTTGAATTTGCCATGAGTTAAAGGCCTGATTGAAATTTGGCAGAACAAAATTAAAAAACTGAATCTATTAAGATGCTTTACTTGACTGACAGCAACAAAAAATCTCTGTCAGGTACTAATTAACCTCAGCACTATCCAGGCACAATGCAGGTCAAGTATTAGTTTACTGCAACAACAGCAATGAAAAAGGAAAGTAAGGAAACGTATAAAATTAAAACTGAGTATATCTTTGACTGTATTTTTCTGTTTTTGCAGTGTAGTTACCAAATTACTGAAGGTCAAATTGACTTTCCTGTGATCACAGGTTCACTATTATTTCCTCGGTTTTTAAATCAATAATTACAACAAATCCGTATATACTTCCAAGTCACAATTATTACATTCATGAAAAGTATCTGAAAGTAATAATATGATGGCAGTGTCCTTGTGTTGAGATTACATTTCTTGCCAGCTTTGAAGCAGGTTCCCATCTAAAGCCCTGTGTCCAGTTGTGTTAGATCATTAAAAAGCTAACAATCCTGACATTTCATTATAATAGCCAGGCTTTGCTTTGGCTAAACATGAAACCTTGAACTTCCAGGGTATGAACCTTCCCCATCAGTGTGTGTTTTGGGAACACTGGGCTGAAGAGTGAAAGAGAAGGAGAAAACAATTGGATTGATACCAGACTAATAGCTCCTTACCAAAGGAATCACTTTCCAGGATGGAGGGAGGGAAGAGAAATCTTGCCCTATTCTATATTCTGATATTTGTAAACATATAAATTATTCACAGCATAATGCAAGCTTTTCCCACTCAGGCAATAAACTTAAAGATTCCTATCTGCAGGACAGTCATCCTTTATAAGCCCAGTGATTCACTACTCAGAGCTATGTGAGAGTAGAAAACGCATTTATCTTAATAGAAGAACACACTGCACATGTGAGTTTTACTGAAATCCTAGATACATTTGCATGCCAATTCCTGATAGCTCAGAAATCATACTAATGTGTCTCCTCCTATGGGACCAAGTGGAAATGAGGCAGACAAGGGAGACAAGGAGGGTAATCCACTGAGTAAGAAGTTGTGCTTCAAAGACAAATTGAAGAAACTGGCATCTTCTTATCTGGAGGAAAAAAATGAAGACAAGCAATTGACCAGGTACCATCTCTACCATGTGAGTATATTGTAATGTGAGTTGCTAGAGACTGGGATGTTTTGTGTGCCGCAAGAGAGAGCTATACGTTTCTGTTCTTCCTGTAGATCTAGTGCTGGCCACCGTCAAAGACAAGTCACTTGCCTAGATGGGTACAACCAAAGAAAAGAGGCTTATGTCTTCTTACAGGGGTTAGAGTAGAATTTACCCCTTGTACACTGTCCTTGTAGATTTATAACATTCCTTCCAACATACATCTTAGGAAGTTTTTCAGAATAGTTGGCTAGTGAGAGGGAATGACGTAGCAGGAAGGCTGAGAAGACTGAGAGGGAATTCTTATCAGCACTGTTGCCGGTGGAAGGAAAACAAAATTACAGACCAGAGGCTTGTGGTTTGTGTTTATACACCTGAGATTTGGAGTCAAAGTACAGGCTGTTGCCCCTAGTTTTATAAGGCCTCTATTGCTAGAGGGCTAGATAATTCATTTTTCTGTCAGGGTATTTGAACTGGCTTTTTCTTTTTTTTTTTTTTTTTGGTGAGTCATAACAAAGAATCACAATTGGTAAGGTTCATGCTCATTCTAGCAATAGCCAAATGTTCCAACTGCATTTTAATTAATGAAATGAAGAATATCTCTATCTTCTTTTTATTTAGTTAGTTAGCTTTGTCAGCAATATGTGTGAGGAAGGGTGATACATAAGAATTCAGAATTTTGCAAAATCTCTGGAATTACCCTTGGAAATGTAGATTTCCATGAAAGCAATCTGAAAGCTGGAAGCAATTTGCTCTATACATTTAGAATAGATTTTTCAATTGAAAAGCAATAGTATGTGCTAGAAAATGACGGGAGAAGAATATTTACCTGTGTGCAACAGGAAGTCTTTCAAGACAGTCTGTTAAAGCTGAGACTATTTTTAAGCTCAGGCAGGAAGAAAAAGCTGGAGTAGGAGATGTCTGTGCCGGTAGTTATTCTTTATAGGTAGAGGTAACTGTTCTCAGTTGCAAATGTGAAACTTATTTAAATCTGATCCTGCATCTCGTGTTCTTTTCAGAGAACATAGACATAGTCTGGGTTTCAAAGCAGTGCATTAATGATCAGCCCTACCATCTTGTCATCTGCGGTTCCTGAAGTAACTTGTTTAAATTGTGCTGTCCCACTGAACAAAAAGTAATTGCAGAAAAGCTAGCTTTAGCACAAGTGTATAGTTATAGGAAATCCCGCTCTTATGCTTTCATAGGCACATAGAGTCAGGAAATTTGTATATAACACATTTCTGCAGCAGGAGAAACCAAGTTCTCAGAGAAGAAGCAACAGTTGCCTTTTGTGATTTCAGTGTGCTGCTCTGTGGGAAATGTAAGAAGTATGCTTTAAAAGTCTGAAATAAAGTAAAGGCCAGAGAACCATATCCCCTTAGCCAAGCTGCCAAAAATATTTATGGAACTAAAAATCTCAAGAGCATAAAGCAATTCATGCTATGTCAATGTTCGTACTGGGAACTTTCCATTAGTAAATATATGAGAGGGAATAATATCCATCCATCTGCTTAGCGGCTGTTCAACTATGGAAGCTGCTACATGTCAATTATTAATTCTCCTGGGGATAGATAACCTTTTTTTTTTTTCCCCTGGAAGGCTAGTTTTCTGTTGTTTTCTGTGATTTAAAAGTAATCTTTTTTCTTACAGATTTCTTACAGATATTGACAGGTACATTTTCATCTCAGTAACATATTCCTTTTTCATACAGCTCTAGTATCGACATTGCTTATTTTCCTAACAGAATGATCAAGATACACGAACCAAATCTTTTTCAACTTAGTCAAGTTATTTTGAAACTCTGAGTTCAATGCCTTTGCTGCAATGATGTTTGTCCTACCAGCAGTCATTCAGACATTTCAGCAGCCGTGCCGCTACTGTTTTTCTTGATCAGGTAGTGGTTGTTCCAGTTTCAGGCACAACAGGTAGGAATGCAAGAAAAATATTTATCACGTAAGAATCTGAAGTGCCTAATTTAGATACAACAACAACAACAAGATAACAGCGACTGTGACTTCTGGTACTACTACTTAAAAGCTAATCAAACAAGTGCTGTGTAACAATGAAGAGAAATTAACTTCTGTGAAGGAGCGTCATTTGCTGATGCTAGCCACATGAAATCACTGATTTCAGCTTGTATCAAGAAATGTCACTTGGTTTTTTGTTGTTGCATGATGCTGCTTTTCACAGCTTGATTTCTGCTGGGTCAGCCTGCATTACTAATGTCGCTTTAACAGTTTAAATACATAGCATCAAAGGTAATCTTTGCAATCTTTGCAAGGCAATAAGCCTAGGTACTAATTCAACTTCTCAGAGCTGTCACACAGTAAAAGCTAATTTAATCATGCTAATCACTGAACATGACTCACCACAAACAACTAACTTTTGCAAATCAGTGAATAAACAGGCAAAACCCAAGCTTCATGCATTGCAGTTAGAAAACCGTTTGCTTAAGGTATTTTAGGAGCATGAGGAAAATACTGAGATAACAAATTTCAATTTTAGTTTACTTATTAAGTCTTTTGGAAAAGGTAGATAAATAGCACTGGGTATATAGCCTGTACAAAAGCTTTGCCTACACAATATATCAATGTTTCACTCTGTTTTATTACATTACTATTATCTGCTAGTGCCCAGAAAGCCAAGTGAATTACCGTCCCCTTGTGCTGGGCAATGTCAAGCAAATGCGTACAGCAGGAGACAGTCTGTGTCTCGGAGACACCGTGCTCTGTGTAGACACTTAGTGGCCAGAGAAAGGAAACAAAGCCCTTCCCTCCAGCTCACTGACATAACAACTTCAGTCGGTGACAAAACTCGGGACTCAGAAGTGCCACAGTGGTGTGGCTGCGTTCCTGCCATGTCCCTCAAGCACAAGGTAGAAGTTCATGTCAAGTGCTTTAGGTGTTATAAACCCAGTCAAAAACCCCTTACGGGTTTCTGAGAATACTTCCAGTTGCTCTGGTGTGCTTTGCCTCAGTTTGCCATTAACTTGTGTTCTTTTCTCCTTTCCAGAGGAAAAGGTCAGCTGCCAGATTTCTGCTGGAGCAAGGTAAAACTACATATACAGCTTTACTTATTAGAAAATGTTATCATTTAAAATATATTTGATTTTTAATAAATTCCTTGTTTTAAGGAAATTATTAATTTACAGTGTCAGAAAATTCTTACAGGTATGTTACATGCTGTGATAAATTGTATTTCCAATGGCATAAAAGTGATGTTTGTTCTCACAAAAGCTTATGCAACTGCATCTTTGCATTGCCTTCAGGCTCAAAACCCACAGACCCTGTGAAAAACATTCAAGTAGAAACACTAGGTTTCACCTGCTTCCATCTCAAAAGCAAAGAAATAAAATGCAAAGGTATGGCAATTTCAAAGCACAGTCACAAATCGGTCTTCCTGCTGATCCGTTTCCCCTGCAAAATTGGCCAAGATTTGAGAATCTCTTCAGCTATGATCTGCGTGTTGAGTCTGAAATGAATACCAGAACCTGACAAATTTTGCCACATTTTGGACTGATAATATTTACACTGCTTTGGTGGATATACAACTTGGATCTGAAAGCTTCTTACATTTAAGGAACTAATGCCTTCTAGCTCTGCTCTGTCTGTTCTCTCTGCATGGAGGGAAAATGTTTTAGTTTTTTCTTCTGCATTTAAAAGAGTCCCAGCTGTAAAATGGGGATCCAAATCCTGATTCAGGCTTCTCCCAAATTTAGAAGTTTTGGATCTACACTTCAGTTTCAGCATATTTGTCCTTTCAAATGCTGTGACACATCGGTTAAGCATTTTCTTAAAAGTAAGTGCTCAGGAGTACAGCACATACTGACAGCTCATCCTGAAGGCAGCTCACTACTTCATAGCACATGGTTACTGCAGCTCCTCTGTTCTGATGAGGAAAACCAGAATAATAATGATACTTTCATGCATATTCAAATACCTTTATACTTACTATGATGTATGTGTTTATAAAAATGGAATTTTAGTATACACCTGATGCAGTTTATTATCTATCACTTCACAGTTAGGTTGCAGTTCTCACTTTGAAGGATTTACCAAGCAGAAAACTTGAGGAAATAACAGAGTAAGTCTTACTCAGACTGGAATGATGAATTATAGTGTCTGAAAAATTTTATATTTGTAATGTTTTCACACTGTAAAGCTTTCTTAAGTCTTTTTTAAGAACCTGTCCTGTCTACTTAGCAGAGAGCTGCAGAAGGATGCCGTAATGAAATAACCTTAAACAAAAGTAACTTGATTTTCTGCATCTCGTGCTGTTTCTATATGACAGCTATTCAAAGAGGTATATGGTAGGGCCCTTTGGATGCTGCATGCCTCACCTCACCCATCTGTGACCCTAATATGTTTCAATTCCAGTTCTACAAATTAAATAAGCAACTCTCTCCTACCCTGATAAGACTGGGCCTTTTATTTGCCATTGCAAAGTCATAATGACAATTCTGCAGAGACAGAGTAATAATAAAAAAACATTGTGAAATCTGGACGTTGCATAACACACTCTATCTCCAGATGGTGAAACTAAGTTGTCTGTAAACACTTTCCAGTGTTGCTGGGGGAAGGGATGTAGTGAAGAAAAGTCAGAGCTGTGGGCTGGAATTTAAACCCTTTCTTACGATTAACTTAGCAGGAGGAGTCTTCTCCTTGCTTTTCTTTCTTGCTCATTCCCAGATCCATCATTTATTATGTATCATAGGATATAAATTTGCAAGAATTAAACTCTAGACAGAATTAGCTTTTTCACACGGTATCTCTTGCTGCTGTGGCATTTAGAGGATTGTATCTTGCGCTGCAGAACGGATCAAAGTATTTCAGCATGCAGCAAGGTAAAGCAGGTCAGGAACTGTCTCCAGAGGATACTGATACATCTAAGTTTCTACATCAGAAAATTTAAGGTGTAGAGTAAAAATCTAAGTCACCAATCACACAGGGTTTTTTTCCTTGATTTTGTGTCTTTTTAACATTTATGGAATAAATTTTGAGTTCATATTTTGAGGCCAGGAAGGTTGCAAATACTCTACACAGTTCTGAACAACACAGACATTAAATTAAAAGATTTTGTTTTCATGTGAGCTAATGTCACTCCAGACTATAGCATCATTTTTTTCCTCCACTGCTTCCTAATGTGGAGCTTTAGACCACCAGTTCAGCCTAACAGTGGGTAAGTGTTAGCTAATGGCAGCAGATGAATTATTATGACCTGACATATAGGTGAAGCATGCAAGAACCAGAGGAATAATATTCCTTCTCTGTGACCCCACCTGCAATCATGTTTCTTCTGTCTTAGCTCCCTCTCCTCAGTGCTCCTGAAGTGCTGCTTCTGAGTGAGATGTCCCAACAGATCGTCTCAGTCATTTCTCCAAAGTAATCGCCATGCTATCAGGAGTTCAATCAGCCTGGTTATTTTCTGCAATAGATTAGCATTGTTGCGTGGTGGAAGGGAGGCTACAGAAAATGTTAGCAAAGCGTTACCCCCTTGATCTTGGTGGAAGTGAGGTTCCTTCTTCTGCAGCTTTTCCACTGGAAAAGTGAGCAGGAAGCTCAGATCAGGAATGACCTGAAACCTGCTTCCTGCTCTGTAGTAGAAAGCACATTCAGTACAGATTCGTGCTGGTGCATCATCTGTTATAATTATTGATGTATCATTTCACATTTAGTGTTAAATAGAGATCCTGCCCCAAGAAAAGTAATGATGCAGGGAGAAATACATAATCCCTCTCCTATTAGTAGCTTCTTTAGAAAGCGTGAGGCCAGAACTGTGCCTACACTGACACGCTTCAGCTGTGGAGAACTGTAGGCATTACCTGACCTGACTGTCAATCCCCTGCAAGTGACTGCCGTGCATTAAATCCATCAAAATTCTTAGACCGAATAAGCTTTAACATTATCTCGCTTCACTGTTGTAGTATGGCAATGTAATCTAAATGTAGGTAATGAAAAACAAACTCTAATTTAAAGAGGAACAGTCTTGGGAGCCTTGTTTAGCTGTTGTTTTCATATTTCGAATACTTATATCTGCATAAAGCAGTGAGAAGAATAAAAGATCAGGGATCGAGTTAACACAGTTTTGCCAGGCTTGTCAAAAGCTCCTTGTCCAGACTTCTTTCTTCTAAAAGCAAGCTCCTAGGCTGCAGGGCTTCTTCCACCCTCTGCAGCTGCCCTCAGCACGATGTGCTCTGTGACACTGTGGCTTTTCCCTGCCAGCACCTCTTCAAGGAAGACCATGGCACAGAGGGCTTGATGTGAATGTGAATGCTGAGTTATGTTTTTACAGTAACTGTAGATATGTGGGCTCTCACCACCACAGATTTTGATGCTGGGTGGTGATGCTTCATGAGAGAGTCCAGAGAAGAAAGTCCCCTGCCAGAGCTGAGGCCCACAGGCCGCAGCAGCGCTGCAGATCAGGGCTGGACTGGCCTGCCCAGCTTCCTATGAGGTGGCCCATAAGGCTTCTAAGAGAAGGTGTCCATGCATACTATGAAAAATATGCTTGGAAAGAGACTGTTTTGCAGCTTTTTTTGTTGTCTTTCAGAAGGAAGCTTCCAGTTCTAAAATACCGGTGGACATTTTGGAAATCTTTCCTGTTAGAGCATGAGGAAAAGTTCAAACAGTTGTTTGAGGAGAACAGCACAGGAGCAAGTGCGCAGCCCCAGCACGCTCTCTCCTGCTCACAGCAGGTGTTGTTTGCCCTTCTGTGCTAGGAATGTCAAACATGAAGAGCATCTGCCAGGAAGGTGTCCTGCTGGCATGAAGGAGAGCTCTCTCAGCAGCACCCAATTTCCACCAGACTGCTGCTGTCTTCTAGGTCTTCAAACCGTGCAGACGAGGGCTGGGCTGGAGGGCCACCTGGACCAGCCTGTGGTAAAAATGATACTGATTTCCCTCTAAGGTTAGAGCTCATGCAGTGTCTGCAGATAACCTCCAGTGCATTACTCTTTATCCCTGCCTTGAAAAGTTTGAGTTGCTCTGTAATAGAGCATCACACGCCGTTCTACTTCTCCCCTTTCTCTGACACACTTTTTTAATGCTGAAGCACGAAGCCTACCATATCATCTGGAGAAAGAAAAGAACAACGCAGCCTTGCTGTACAGAACAACTGCTAGGGAAGTTCAGGGAAGGAAAACTGTTAAATTAAATATACCTCCGACGTGGAAGGGGGCAAATTAGGAATGACAGAAAGTTAGGAAAGGGAAACATTACTTAAATATAATTAAACAGCAAAATAAGGTGGGATAGAATATCCCACAATGTCTAGATTGTAGAAAAAAATGAAAGGTGCCAGCAATAAAAATAAATAGCACTATGACTATAATGAGAGATGTATCTGCTTGAAATAAAAGGGAAAAATAATTATATTGAGTTAATACCAAGTTAAAAGAGATCAGCACAGCTCCAGTATCTTTTAAAACATAGTATTGGTAACAACAAAAGAGAGACTTAATGAGGCCTTTCACAGACCGATGTTGTAAACTGCTGAAATTAATATTTGTGGAGAGTCTGGAGTCTTGTTTCAAATTTACTGGTGTTTATTCTGAGATTTCATAGCAGCAGGACCTTCTTATAGCCCAATTTCTTTCTTGGCTGCAGTTCATTTTGAATAATTATACTATGCATACCTAAATTCATTCTGTTCTTTTGCCTCTCTTTGGATATTTTCTGCCACGTATAAGCCTGAAGCTAGGACGGTGCAGCAGAAAGGCGAGAAGCAAGGAGCTCTTCTTCATTCCTTTGCTTGCTTTCTTGGATTCACTGGGCATCCCTGTAGACCTAGACATGGCCTGTCTTGACATTCATTTAACTGATTAATAGTTGGCTAGCATGCACCCATTTTATTCATATTTTGTTAATTGTGAGATGTTGCAGTATGGAGATGTTTACAGATTAGGACTATGTGCAAAGCCTAAGGGCTAAACTTCGAAAAACACCAATGCTATAGTTTTTATAGTCACTAACAAGGAGCACTCTCTTTCCAATGCAGTGTGCTGTGGAAAAACACAGATAAGGGACTGTGATCTTCATTATATGTGATGTTTGTGTATATCTAGGAGTATTACAATATAAAAATAAGGTTATAGATGCTGAGGAATTGCCGTCTTTTGTGATGAGGTTAAGAATTTGTGGAAGAAATGAACGGAGTGTATGTGATACTCCTGATGGTCTACAGAACAGTGCCAACTCTTCTGAAACAGAAAACGTGAGAAATCTGCTGACATATTTGATCTTGAATTCACTATATTCCCACTGTGGAAACTAAGTAGAGCTTTCCTGTCCAATTCTATTGCTTCAGATTAGGTTGGAGATAGGAAATGCAGTGAGTTGCACATTCATATTCATTGCACATAAGATTAAAATGTTTAGCCTTTAGATTGACCTTGTGGCTTGCCATACAGGATTCCTTTTACCAATTTAGCAATATTGTTGTGAATTTAGTAAGTACTTATAGCATCATGACAGAGAATATTGCAGTAGGGAAAATGGGCAAAACATGAACCCAGAACAGATCTGTTACTGAGAATAGATGTGGACCCTGCCATTATTTATTATCTTCCAGTACCAAAAGGGGAGCTAAGAGAAAGCTGGAGAGGAACTTTTTATCAGGGAGTATAGTGATAGGACAAAGGGTAAGGGCTTTAAACTAAACGAGGAGAGATTTAGGCTCGATGTTAGGAAGAAATTCTTCACTATGAGCATGGTGAGGCACTGGGACATAAAGACACTGGAATAATAAAGACGGGATTTTTTTTTTTTTAATGAAACGTAGGGATGAAATCCATAGAAATATTTAAAATATGATCACATGCCAGGAAAAAAGGCAAAACAGAGTGACGTTTTTCTCTCAGAAATATGAAAAAATGCTGAGAAAAATTGTTTCAGGTTAACCCAAAAGACATTGTTTTGCTTAGAAAGAAATGTTTGATTTCATTCTGATCAGTCTGTTTTACTTTTGGTTGTATAGTTTTCAATTTTGTCTTTAATGTATGCTCATTTCAAAACAATGCATGAGATTTCAAAACTAAAAAATTTTGTTTAAAGAACTCTGAAACAGAACACCAAGAAGTTTTCTCTATGGTGGCAACTACTTGTTAAATTTATTCCAAATTCCCAAAAGATCTGATTCCCTGAAATACCTTTTTCCCTCTAAGTATCCTAACCACTGAAAAGTATTCTCCAGATCTTGCATACTTTCAATTTTAGTGGAAATAGCACATCCCAACCTTAACTGCAGCTGTTTTGACAACGTATGCTGAAGTCATTTGCTGTTTGAATCTCTCTGAAAACAACCAGCATTTCTCCTATGACTTTATTAGACGCTTGTTTTTTGCTGAAATACAGTGAAATCACAAAACCACATAGCATGTCAGGGATTTCGCTTGCTATGCTTTCATCTAAAATGCCAGGGATTTCACCTACAATTGAAAAATGGGGTCATCTAATAATAAATGTTAATATCACGCAAGGTACAGTGACATTCCTCTCAGTAAATCCAAGTGGAAAGAATACTAATGGCTCAGAAACATAAAAGGTCAAAAATATTTATTCAAATGTAAACTGTCATTCCAATAGTTACTTTTGATTTATTTTTTATATATTTGCTTAGTATGCTTTTCTCTTGGATTTGGTAAACATAATACTGTATTAGTATTCCTGCAATGACTAACGCATGTGCATACAGTTGAAGCAATATCACCAAATACATGCTCAAAACCACTTTGCGATACTTCATGACTTATTCATGGGGCATGCTGTTTGCAAATGAGACCACAAATAACATACACCAAAGGAACTTTATTCTGAATCACTGCTAGTGCTGCCTGACAACTTATATACAACGCTGCATATAAGCATATGCTTTATGTTATAATTGGTTTGTATCAAACTATTTCTAGGTGAGTCAGATAATGAGCAATAGCAAAATGCTTATCCCAAGCTTCACATTTTGATACTGTGTGCTCCTGAAGATATATTAACTATGGCTTTATTCTACGGATCTGTTTCTTTCGCCAGACTGTAACTGTGATATTTCTATGGGGAAAATATTCCACAAGTTTCCAACCCTCTTCCAAGTTTCCATCTAATTTGTTTACAGACCAGAGTTACAGGTTGCTTGTGCTGACTTTATGTGTAAAGCATATATATGTTTTACAGATATCTGCTAAATATAGGATTATAAACGTAGTGCCAATGAAAAGATTTTTTGTCAACTGCTTCTCTGCAAATCAAAGCATTTTTACTATGGTGACAAGTGAGAATTTCTTGTGACAATAACCTTTCAGAAAGTCATCTTTCTTTAGACACATGACTATAGCTGCAGAATTTCAAAGGCAGGAAGCATTTGTGTTCTCATTTGTATAAAAGGTGAGCCTGATAAGGAAAGAATAGATTTGCTAAGGACTGCTCTTAAAAGAGCTAGTAATTTTCTACACATATATATTTTAAATCTCTTTATAAATGACTTCTTAGTTTACAGCTCAAGGTTGCGAATAATAATGAATGTTGATAACCTGGATCCTTTGGAAAAAGCAACACATTAAGGGTAAATAATTCTAAAATTCTGGTTTATGCAATATATTCTTTCTGTGTTATATTAAAAAAAATTAGAAATGCTTATTTCAGTTACAAAAAGATTCACATGGTACTTCCCTATGTAGCTTACAAGTATCTAGGATAATAGTCAGAGAGCTTCTTGCTGAAACCATTGTTTTTCCTCTTCCTACTGTATTAGTAATCTCTATTACCATGTGTTCTTGTACCATATCCTAAAGATATGAATTATTTTCAAGTAAGGTGTTCCTCCTTGGAGAGGGAAGGTCTAAATTGAAAGAGACGTTGACTTTGCATCATGTGACTTCCACTTCCACTTCCATGTTCTCCTTCCACTGAAACAGTGCTGCATTAGGAACCCCAGCTCCCTGCATCATGTTGGAGGTTTGTGCTGCCAAGAACTGGAGTCATGGAAGCCATCAACTTGGTTCTAGTGGGCCTCAAAAGTAAGCAGATATGGTAACATAAGGAGATGGAAGTGTCCGATGAAGATTCTTGACCATAAATTGTGGCAAGAGAGGAGATGTCTAGTGTTTTCATTAAGGAATTCAGAGACACTGATTAAGACACTCTTTTCAGAGGTTGAAGGCCTCCTTCCACCTCTCCATTTTGCTTAAGTTAGCCTGAAGATTAGCCATAGGTCCCCTGCTTGTCAGCAGGATGTCTTTACCCCTATGTTTTTGGGGCAGTGAGAGTTAATGCTTTTGCAGTAGTTTTTTGCTGGAGTTGCTTACTTGTACAATCACTTGGATATTCATTTATTCAGAGGCTTGAACATGGCTGTGGTCTAGGAACTCAATCCCTTCCTTGCAGACAGTCTGTTTTTACTTCTTTTTTCTTAGACCTAGCTCAATGCATATGCAATTACTATTGAAAAGTTAACCACCTTCAGCAGGAAAGATTGTGATTGCTACCTCTTAGCACAACAGTCCCTGGTGACTGCAGAATTTTGCTGGTTTCTAGGAAACCTGCATCCAACTTCTTATGTTGTATCAGAGAAAATGGAGTGATAAAAACAAGAGCTTTCACACTCTCAGCCCTCTAAACAGTGAGTGTTAGCAAAACCACAATACCTGCTTTTGCACATGGCTACAGAGAGAAAAGTAATTACATATGCCTATGGGATAGGTGACAGATCGCTACTGACTTCAAGGATTTTAGCAGCACCAAAGGGTTTCACATGGTGGCAGTTATGCACCTCAGTTTCTTTGACAGAGTAGCAATGTAGGGGAACTGTTAGGTCATGGCTTGAACTGGTGATTGAGCACCTGGTGAAGGGATGTGGCTGGCCCTGGGGGCACAGATAGATTGTTTGCACTTGTGCTCTCCGATGACCAGAAGGGGTGGGCTCAGGGCAGAGCCACCCTGGGCTCATATAAGGACCAGCCACCTAAGGAAGAGCATCTCTTGGAGTTGGGTTGCTTCCTGGAAGGGAGTGCTGCATAGCCAGAGATCTCCTGCACCAGTTGGATGAGTCAGAACTTGTGCGGAACTTTTGTTAATGTCTGTTGTTGAAACCTGTAATGCTTTGCCTGGGATTGCAAAGAATCTGTCTGAAGCAGTTTCATTTCTTCATACACAAAACAAGTGGAATCCTCTTAAGCATGGCTAGTGAAGACTAGCAAAATAGCAGGCAGAGACAGTGGAAGGACTGTGATCATTAAGCAGTCATCTGTTGTTAGCCTATTACATCATAGAAGTTGTATTACTACTTTGTTTGAAACAGTAAAATGTTTAAGCAAATAACCTTTGAGTGGATCTATGAAAACAGACCTGAATCAACAAGACTTTCTAATACTGTGTGATTACTATGAGCCTATCTCTAACTTAAGAGCTTTGACATCCTCTTTTCTTTTAGTTCTCATTGGGGTGTCTGGAAATAATTCTCAATTCTCCCCCTAAGTTTAACAGTTACCATGCGGTAACTGAAACAGAATAGGAGCACACTTGCAAATGAAACTGCAGCATCCTCATCCAATTAAGTTTTAAAATTGATGCTGTTATTCTGAAGTTTACCCTGAAGTCATGTTTGCTTCACCTTAGTACTGTTATCTCCCCATGTGTGCAATGGGGCCGAAAGAGGTTATTCTTCAGTAACTAGACCCTTGGAGGTTATTGTCGGAGCAAAAGCAAACAGCCTGGAGGTTTATACCAACTTTCTGTTACAATGGAACTTTGTAACTATGTGAGAGGACTGAAATGCTGCTTCTTATCAGATATTGTTCCAGAGAGAAGCCGGAACTGGCTGAGTTGAAGTGAAAGTTAACTAAGGGTCACAATAGTTGAAGTTTTAAAACAAAATAACTTTCTGAAAAACTCCCAAGCTTCTTATAATGTTTTTCATAGCTGTTTGTTGATAACATTTGGGGACAAACAAATGATTCCATCTGCTCCTGTTCAGCCATAGCATATTCAAAAAGCATTGATTTGCTAATTCCTGTAAAGATGAGGCCAAGAAGAGGTCCCACTCAATTATCACTAATGTGGAGGAACTACTGAGTAAGAGCAATCAAAAACATAATATATAGAATTCTTTTACATCTCATTTATTATTGACAAATATTTTGGGGCAACCATGGAAAAAGAAGTCAGAGCCTCAACCATTTTAACATCATCTAATGGGTTGTTATTGTTTCTCAATATTCTCACGTTTACAAATATTTACTTTCTGATGCTCATATTTTCCTTTGCTGTGGTTGCTCCTGCTGCCTCTGTAGCTGAAAGGCCAGTTCAATTTGGTCAGTGCGATTACTTATACTTCCAAGAAACTAAAATCATCCCATATGTAAGATCTTCTCTAGGCTTATACTACGGATGAAATAGGGTACAAAGCTCATTCGTTTTGAAGTACTATCAGGTGATAAACTCATCCTAGAATTGAATATTTATCCATAGGTCTGTGCAGTCTGATATGAATTTATTTAAATTGAGGGAACTCATTTTAGCTTTATGAAAGGTGGTTTCCTCTGCAAACATTAGAACTACTTTAGTGCTACGCATCAACACCAGATAAATTTTGCCTTCCGTAAGAGTCTCGCAGTAACTACTCAGCAGGATGAATCCAATTATACACACAAATATAGTATATTTGTTACAGAACATTAAAAAGTTTTTTGATTGTATCTCAGTATTTTCTCAGCTAGAGATTAAGTGTAGATGAAATTCTTTAAGGAAAGACTGGATGCTGTTGTCAGAGAACTTAGCACAGTTACTTGTCCCAATTTGTTGGCTCATTTTCTGCTCAAAACCAGATGCATCTTCTAACAGAAGTTCAATTAAGCAAGCATGACAGAAGTGAAGGGCAAATGGTCATTTTGGGTGATTAAATAAACATAAGAAAATATTCAGAATATAAATATTCAGAATGTAGATATTGTGAATGACACTTTAAAATAACAGGCAATAGATTTTGATATCAACACTAGGATAACTTTAGAAAAAGAGCAGGTCAGAACTTCACAGAGCTGCCCTAGCAACAGCACATTGCTGATTCTTGTCAGCAGCTGAGTATCTTTTCAAGCATCAAGTGAGATGGTTAGTCAGGAAAGTAGAGTGAAGAGGGATGTGATTGACAGGAATACAAAGTAAAAGATTTTTCTCTGATTTTAGTGATATTTAATGAGTAATAAGAGGTGTGTGCAGGAAAAAATGGTAATCAGAAGTTCAGGAAAGTGATCAAGTTCCTAGTTTCTTCTTACACTTTTTACTTGGTAAGCCATTAGAACCACATTCCCTACAGCACTACCTGCCAGGATAAGAAAATATTTAAAATATTTAGAGAAATAATATATCTGATGGTATAAAATTGCAAGAGAATGCTATGCATGCAAAATAAATGGCTGCTCCTCTGTACTGTGGAGGCTAATTTTTTTTTTTGTGGTTTTGCATCTGATCTGCTTTTTCTCCTTCAAATTATGCAAATGTCTGTGATTGAAATGCTTTTCAAATACCAGATGGAGTCTACAGCAACACTTAGAGGCATGTCTTTCACAATGCACTGGACACACAAAACTACAGTCATTGTTCCCAAATTTAATGTCTTTCTCTTAATTAGAAAAGGGTCTTCATTTATTTGGAATAAATAGTGGGAGATAGGAAAATCTATCAAAATAGGTCCACAGGAGTTAGAACTTTAAGAAAACTATTTACAAGCATAGGTAAAAGACTATTAAAAAGCTAAAAGTCATGAGAGAAATTTTCCTTTGAAAATTGTACAAGAAAAAGTCAGACAAATTGGTAGGAAACAGACTATTCTCCCTCTTGTCCCCAGCCAAAATACATTTTCTTTAAATTTTTCCCTGCTCCAGATGTATGAAATAAGATCAGATAGAGGTCAATATCCTGAGTGAGTCTCAATGACAGAAAAGTGCTTTTGCAACTCTGGGATTTACATGACAAGATCTGTGCAGAAGTTTTCTTCATTTGCTGGGAGTAGATTATGTCTATGAGTACTCCTTTACTGTACGCAGGAGATGTGATCACACTGGATGAAGATATATTTAGGCAAGTTTTAGTCAAGTGCTTTAGTTAATACTGCCACCAGTGCAGCGAGAACAACATGGTTTTCAGCAAACCTTAGCCCCAGCTAACAAGCACTGTGCAATGGTGACTGGGAAAGGAACATAAATCCTGCTTGTGCATTTGTAGGTCAGCTGTGCTCAGGGGCAGGACTTGGTTTAGTACGTGAGCTACTTTTGAATAATTATAATTTAGCTCAGAATTCAGACCATGTTAGCTTTAAGAGGTAAATGTAATTTTCTTTTGAAAGATGCCTCTCTAACTCATAACCTGGCTCTTTCCTGCATATTAAGCCAAAGAAGACCTTTGTTTAATACAGGAAGTATGTAACAGATGGTGGCTCCATGAGCAATTACATTATTATTGAATAATTGTATTAAGGGCCAAGACCAGGAACATTAGCCCATGTAGGGAATTGGTCACATCTAATTCATCATCTCAAACACAACCAAGGAAATTACATTGGCTATTAAAAATTAATGCAGTCTACAGTTAAAATTAAAAGGTAAAATTAATGAGTGGGGGCTGGATCCTCAGGTGGTTTCCTTCCATAGACTCTCACTGCAGGAAGTAGGACTTCTCTAATGCCCCTCAGCTGAGGATACAAACTTCCAAACTCACTGGTTTGGGCCATAATATGTAGACAAATTCTAATGTTAATAACCCAAGCTATCTAGGGCTGACAGAGGATAATGGCTTGTCAATCAGCAGACACTTAATATCTGTTATAGCCGCTCATTTGCCAACTAGCCACAGGCAAAGTAACCTTATCTCTCCTATCTGGGTATTATCAGCTGCCTTGTGAGGTTAATAAAATCGTTGGGAGCTATAAATAAAATGTTATGTGTATTATTTACTGTTATAAGTAGCAGGTCTGTCACAAACTACAGAGTATTTAAATGCAAGCAGTGCTCAATCGTTTTGCTGGCTTCTGTGAAGGAAGGAGGAATCTCAGTAATTGCTCAGTTTAGGCAGTGGGTGTTTTCCCCAGCCTTCCTTGGGACCACCAGCACTCCTGCTTCAAGTCACATTTCCTTGCCCTGGGTTCTGAATGCAGGTGCATCCATATTTACATCCTTAGGTGCCTACCACATGCATGGAGCAGTTACTCTTGTAGCTGATACCACAGAGTGCCAGATCAAAATGCACAAACAAACATGGCTGAAATGAGAGATTTTCTTAACTTTCACAGATGTCAAAGCAATCTCCATCAAGTACAGGTTTTGCTAAAACACCCACCCACAGCTCTTAGGAAAAGAGCATAGCTATCTTCACAGTGAAGGATGGTGTGGACACAGCCGAGTCAGTCATCTCAAACCTCCAGCCAATGTGATTTGGTGCAGAGTTATATGCCTTTACCTACTGAAATCCAGGAACAGATTAATGTCAGGCCCAAACAGCTGTTGCTGCAACCCTGCTGGCTCTGCCCTCAACTTGAATTTCAAGCTTGGCTTGTACATCACCAGTGTTAGTGACATAAGTGCCTCATAGCTTGAGGCCTCCAGCAACTCAGTTTCAGACACTGTCTTTTATGCAACTAACATCAGAGAGCAACTGAATGAGGGGTATCTGTAGCTGAAAGCGCAGGGAACATTGCCAGCTCCTGTGAAATTTTCCAGAGGGAGAGGATGTCTGCTGGAGCTGTTGATGTGATGAGGGGACTAAGAGAGCTGAGGCCCACATGAGCAGCTTCATGGCTGCCTGACTGACCACATCTCCAGGGCTGCAGGCACTCAGCTGCAGCTGCTCCGGAAAGCCTCCCTTCAGCAACCTAATTAGTCTTCTTCTAACAGAAGAGAAGGGAAAAAGCAGACAACTTTACTTTGCCTAATTCCAGGACATAAAGCTGTGGTATTTTTGTTTTTCCTTCTGCCCTTTGCCTGTGAAAAGAAAATGAAAAATCTAGGAGATAAGTCTGGTTTAATGTTCTGATCCAACTGAGGGAGCTTTCAGCAAACACTAGGCACATGTAGGAGATGCATTGGACTGATGTGTGGACCAGGAGCCACACTTTGTGTGTTCATGTGAGTAGGAGGTGAGTGCCTCTGCTGCAACATAAAAACTCAACCCTCTCTTCTCAATGAGTTTAGGATCTTCTGTGACGTTGGTCCCTTCATGGTGGGATCAGGCTAAAGGTTAATTCAAAACCTACAGGACAGACCAAGGAATGTTGCTGGTCTGAAGGGGTGGTTTCCTGGTGAGCTGCTGCACATACTCATTCATGAGGTTCATGACTGCAGAAGATGAAGCCTTAGATTAGGGCATCAAGGTGACAGCAGTGGCAAGTGACAAGTCCTCTCAGACTGGCGTGGCACCCACAGCAGATGGTCCCATCAGGCTACAGGAGTACAGGCTACAGGGTGCAGTGGGAGGTGGTTTAGCAGAGCCTGCTGGGATACACATGGAAAAGACAGCAGTCACTTGCAGCTGGGGTTGGATGTAGAACTGCTGTGAATAGCTGGTGATCTAACTTCCTTGGCGAACTTGCAGCACTGAATGCTTGTTCCTGTGTTATTCAGAGCCTCTAAAGAACTCAAGGCTTAATCAGAATTGGCTAGTGCCCTCAGGTCTTCCCTCAGTTGCCACTGAAGGCAAAGCAAGGACTCTGTATCCAGCAAAACCAAGCTTTCAGCTCATGTTATGCTCTCTGAAATGTATTGCAAGAATGGAAAGGGAGTGGTCTTTTCCTTGTTAATAACATCTTTGGTTTTCTTTTGGGGCAGACAGGAGTATCATCTCACAAGTGACCTGAGGGCACTCAGTAGCACCCAAAACATAAAGTCTTGCTATCAGAGAAAATTGAGTATAAAATGTTGTTTTCATATAAATGTTTCATAAATATATTTGGTGTTCTAATGGATAACTTTAAAGCAGAAAGAGCTGTTTTCATGTTTGACTAAATAGTTTTAAGATAAGTCATCATGGGGAAGGAGAGAAAAGAAGCTGTATCCCTTAGGGATTTACTACATGCTAACAAATTAATGAAAGTGCTTAAATATGTTACTGACAACAGCCTGTAGAAACCATTAAACAAAGTCTTCCTATTGAAATATGAAACGAGAAATTTTCTGGTAAATATGCCCCTTGCTTTTATTGATGAATGGAACTCATGAAAATTATATCAAGTAACTTTTTTCTAAAAGGTTTCAAGCAAAGGAGTGAAAATTAAATTTTAGCTGCAGAGTTGTTATATTAGCAAAGCTTGAATAAGGCTTTTACTGTATCCAGCATAAACTTGCATGTTTTGAGCTATCATTTAATTCCAAAAATGTAAAGGACTAGTCAAAACTGACTCCTACTGTAGATGACCGTCATTGCAGATATAGCAAACAGAAGCTCACAGTGATTAATTAAAAGGTCAGTTTCTGCTTTTGACAGAGGGCAGGCTTGCTTGCAGAGTCAAAACTGTCTGTTGGTGCAAGTGTTGTGGACTGAATTCAACAGAACTGCTTTCATTAAGAACAACAGAAAACTTGATTCACAAGTGCTCATGAATTTGTATAAGAGATCTAAGACAGTGTAGATCTATGGAAATGTAATGGATGAGTGTAGACACTTCAGTGCTTTAAATTCTTAAAGATGAGCTATCTCCTACAAAGGAAAATAAGAAACAACATACTTTCATGTCATTAACTTCCACTTTAACATAGGCCCTTCTGCTCTGTTGGGTTCAAAGGATGAATCAAGTGCCAGGCTATCAGAGAAGAATGGCTGACCCTAATATTATGGTTTTCTGGTGAGAAGGTTCAGGTTGCTTCAGTATCACTGTCTTCTGAATCTTGAAAGCTTATTGCTAGTAGCTTACGGTACAGAATTGGTGTTAGCTGAATGAGTCTTAATCAGAAGTTTGGACATTTTAAGTGGGGAAAAAAGCTGTGCATGTGAACTAAATTATTCTTGCTCCTATTGTCAGCAAAAACTGATTAAGGAAAATAGGGGGAGGGGGGGAACAAGCCCCAAACAGATATGATGTGGAAAGGAAATGTAAAACTACTTATGGGAGTCTTACAGGGGTTATAAGGGCAAGGAAGAAAAAATCTTTCTCTGACTGGCCTCTAATGGAAATGTATGATATAAGACAATGTATGACTCCATTCTGTTTACCTGCGTCTCATCCAGGTGAAAAAAACTTGAGTTCTGATATGCAATCCTTACTGGCTTGAAGACAAACAGCAATACGAAAGTAGTTTCAGTGTACTTGTGACGATGAGACCTTTATGCTGTGGTTTAACTCCATAGGAGCTTCCAGGGGCAAGAGTAAGGGAGGGGGACCCTAGCAGTCCCTTTGAGTCTTGTCTTCATGGTGACCATGAAACACGGGTCTGGTAGCAAAAGGATTGTGACTCCACAGGAATTGTTGATGCCATGTCTGTGATATGATGCTAAAGGGACATAGGGAATGGCTGGGCATGTATAGTACTTTCCCTAGTACCATGGTATTTACCAGTGAAGAGCAGAAATTCTTGCAGTACTTGCTCTTTCCTACATCTTTCCTGTATTCAGATACAGTGCTAGCGTGAAGATTTCTCTTACTGATAACTTTAAACACACAAGTTGTGATAGTCTGTAGGTTTAAGTATGATGGACCAGTATGGAAGCATCAGTGACCAGCAATGCTCGTCTAGAGGGCCATGTGTGAGCAGGTCAAACATGGTGATAATTTCTCAAGGTCCAATGCAGGTGCTTAGGAACTTCCAGATACCAGCTGGATTCAATCGTGAATTTGACCAGGAATCCCTAACATGTATAAGCTCTTTGCAAGTTTAATTATACTTAGTATTAAAAAACCAATGCTATTTCAGGTTGGAGTTGTGGAGCACACTTTTTTTTGGGGAGTGGGGGAAGAGGAAGGGGAAATAAATGCATCTTGTAAGTTCCCTGAGATTTCCCTTGGTTTTGAAACTGCCTCTTATCACTTGCACCTTTCTCACCTTTCTCTTTCATGCTGATGAGATCTAGCCTGTTTGGTCAGGCTTCCAATGCAGCCACTTCCTGATGTCCCAGTTTGCTTGTGCTGTGGTTCTGTTTGTGTACAGGAAGATTGAATTCAATGAGATAAATGTTGCCTGCATATGATGTCTCCACTCTTTATTCAGGTATAAGTCTCACTAAAGGCAATAAGGAATGGGAAATTAATCCTATATCTATATATAAATACTTATCATTCCTGCCAACCATTGTACCTTAAGCATTGGATGAATTTCTGCTCTATCTTCCTGGAAATGAGCTCAGTTCTTCAAATTTAAAATTTTATTTTTCATTTTCCTATCATTGTTCTGCCAAAATAACAGCAACTAAACCACAAAACACAGTGGGTTTTTCTGAGTTATTGTACCATTAAATGTCAGCCCATATAGTTTTGAAACACTGTGTGGGATTCAGCACACGACATCAGTTCTGAGAGATTCACAACAAAGATCTCACACAGTGCTCTGAAAATATTTAAGATTCTGAAAAGTTTAGTAATCAAGCCTAGTAGATAGCCAAAATAGTGATACCTGTGAGCTTTAAATTAGAAAGCTGCTTTGTCTACTTGTTTGTGATTTCTCTGACATCAAAGTTAAGTGGCTGCCTCAGCTGAAGTACCCAGTGACATTATGGATTCCGTTGAGTGGCCTAGCCATCTGCAAGGAGCTGGCAAGTATGACACAGAGCATATGGGAGACCTGCACCCTTCTGTGGTGGCAGCTGTATGCCACCAGGCATTTCAAGTGGCATTGGACACCTATGGTTAGGAAGCCATGTCCTGTTGCTTAAATCCTGCATTTTTCCATCAATTCCTTTGCCATGAACTGTGATTCAGATGTTGGAACTGGGAGTAATTAATTGAGAGTTACTGTTTGTCCTTTGCAGGTTGGAGATTGCTCAGGTATATTATCTGTGAAAGTCTGTCACGTGATTTAGTTCAGCCTTTGAAAAGTGACGCCAAATGATATCAACAAAGCTGCACATGGCTGTTACAGGTATGATGTGAAGGCTGCTCTCGTGAATACTTGGTATGCATGCAACGGATAAGTGAGTCTAGCTGTTATTTTGCCAAGGCAGACCAATAAAGCTTTATGAGAAGCGTGGGGGAAAGATACAATTTCTTGCCTGACTGGCCTGTAAGGGGGCAAGATCTCATGGCTGTTTTGCCACATAGGCATTTTGACAAGAAGTCTTCAAGGTTAGGCTCTACCAACAGAACCACATCAATGTTCTCGGTGCAGAAGTTATATAAATGAATAGTTGCTTAGTCACCTGGAATGTCATTGGGAGAATGCAGAGTTAACAAAATGTTTGTGAAGGGAATGAAGTAGGAGCGTAAAGCAACATGCTTGAGGGATAATTCTTTGGAGTGACTTTCCCTGGACAGTATCTTCAGCAGCTATTGGTTAGAAAAGTGTTAGTGTTCATTTGACTGTATTCGTCATTAATCTTATGCCTTGTTTTTCCTCTAATTTCTGTCCTTGTTGTACAAAACCAGCAGTAATAGCTTTCAGGTAGATAGCTGAACAGTTTTCCCTGGCTCTATACCCAAATATTTCTCATTGAAAGGGAACTTCAATTCGGTAAAATAGAATGCAATTTGAAAATTGGTCAGTTTTCAACTTTAAGAGAGGATTCATTTTATCTATTCTAAGCTTGCAATCTCTTTCTCTTGGTAATAGTTGGTAGTCATTACTTCAGTATATTTATCACTAAACTATTTAGGTAGCTATGAGATGGTTAAGCAAGACTGACCTAGAGGCTGTGGAAGTCAATGAAGTCTGTCACATTAATTCAGTGAACATTATCTCACGCTGCAATGCACTTAGCACCAAGCAGGTTTATCTGTTATCTGGTCTATGGGATATGAGAGGGCTTTGACAGCAATGATGCGTAGGAATGTCTGTTTTCCTTTTATCTCTGTGCTGATTCTCCATCAGTTACTGGGGTTTAAATATGTCTGTAAAATGAGCTTCAGTAAGTATTTGGCACAGGTTTATAGGCACTTCACAGTAAGTGTAAGGACCACTGCTACTGAGAGGTTTTTATAGACAAATTGCTAGGTAGTGTCTGTTTGGTCATATTAAACATGTGCAGCTGCTGCAGTCCAGAATAACAACCCTAACCAAGGAAAACTTCACTGACAAGTCTTTACAGCTTCTTCCAGGAATCACAAAGTATTTTTCAAATTGGATTTGGCATGTTTTTGTAGTAGCACTGAGTCCAAGGATTCACTGTATGTTTCAATTTGAAAGAATTGGCTTTTTTTATATTACTTTTCTGTGCTATCTATCAAAATTCAAACCAGAGCAAACCTTATTCTGTAGCAATTCCGTTTATTCTTGCAAACTCACACACTCCTCCCTGCAATTTGAAATGAAACATGGGGATTGCTGGAGTTATCACATTCCTTTCACTGAAACAGCTGCTGTCAGAACAGGTTGTAGCTATTTGAATCATTATTTCATCTATAGCACTAATGGCATAGGTACAGGTGCATGGGTCACAAGGCAGTACCCTCCAGAATCTCCTGAGAGCCACCAGGTGGTAATGATACTCAGAACAAGGGAGTTACCAAAGTGAGTAAGGGGCTTCAGGATCATCACTGCTCTATCAGGGTAGGTTTGATAGGTAGCTTGATATTTTGATATATATTGATATTTTCCAAGTACCAAATGGATTGAGTCTGCCATTGCTGAGCACAGAACCAGACAATGTGTTTTACAGAACAGCTGACAGCTTTTAGCATGAGTGATAGAAGAATTAAGATTCAGGGATGTTCATTTCTTTATATAAAATGGCTGGCAATCTACTCTGGGTCATAGATGTTAAAATGTCTACTAAAGACAGCCTTAAATAGCATAACTTATAGCACTTTTGTAGTAGACAGATATGTATGTGATGCACAAACTAGAAAAAAAATCCATGGTAGAAGTTATGGGAAATATTTCCATTATATATGTAGGGATTGGTATTTCTGAATCACTTCATCTTTTCAAATCATTGCTTTTAGACCCATGTTTAACTGTTATCAATTTGTGCTAGTGTTTAACATTGTCTTTCCCAGGGGTTTAAAATACCAGAGTTAATATGGCCCCTCAGAGGGCATTTTACAAAGAAATGCAGTGGGAATGGTACAGAAAACCTGGTAATGTGCAGCTTTCTGTCACCAAGGGCTAATTCCTCAAAGTTGGTTATGCGTGCTTTGTACAGTGCTCCTCTGGACCCTGGCTGCTCCCAGAATATTAAGTGTATTGCCACCTATTTCACAGGCAAATTCAAGCACGTACACTAGAAAGAGTAAAAAGCTTTTCTGTGCATTTAAGCAATTATGAAATTTCCAGAAATCAGCTTTCACACCTCTCTGCAGCCTTTTTTGGATGGGATGTTTAGTGACACAAGGGAAAGGCTCGGCTCTCTTTCCATTAAAACACTTCTCCATAGCTTGTGTTACATTCAGATTGGTTTGTTTCATTTAATTCCTAAAACAAGTGGGCTAGGCCAGTTTCTTGGGCCTTCTAGAAGCTAATTAGGATACAAGCTTCAGAAGTTTAAGCTTTTCTAATTCTATTTAACTGTTGTTTTCTCATTGTTATTTGAGGAGGAAGCAATGAATCTTATCTGTTAAATAATGAATGTGCTATAATGGAACATAGTCCAAAAGTTTCAACAGTTCATTTGCAGTTAATGACAAAGTATGAGGAGAGAGAAATGTGTCCATCAAGATGCAATATTGAAAGAACACTTTGATTGTAATATTAAAATAATAGGTTATCAAACATCCTGTACAAGTTAAGTATCTTATGGCTGCAGCTGGGACAGTAACTCCAATCACAGCAGAGGAGCAGTTACGTGTAATTTGTGGAGGTGAAACATAGGTTCAAGCAAGCAATCGGAGGTATTTCAGAATGGAGAGACTGATAACAAACGATACTGCCATCCTTTGTCATAGGCTATGTCTAACCTGAAGGACTGAGAGTACCATTTCTGGGTTCAAGTGCTTATTCCAATTACATAATGACTCTGCACTGACCCATAGACTACCATACCCTATTCTCTGTTTCAGAACTGGCTGAACATTGCCTGTTCGGGACAGGTTTGTCCCAGCCAGGGTCTCACTTTAGACAGTGGTAGGAACAGGATCCTGGCAAATGCTGAGAGCTCTCAAATCCTTACAGACCTCCTTCCTTGGGCCACTTTATGCAGACAACTTTAGTTTGCACAAAACGACTCTGCAAGCAAGATATATTCAGCTTAAATGCATATTGCAATTTTTTTTATTGGCAAATGTGAACAAAAGACAGCTGAGATTTAATGAGCTACTAGGCTAAGTATTAGTATGCTCACCACATCTAAGGACTCTCAGAGGCTTTCTGCTGAGGCAGAAAGGTCAGGAGGATGGCCAGGCTCCCCTTCTTGCTGAAGTGAATCTTTGTTGCTGAGTTAGCATCTTCAAACAAACCTCTTCAGGATTTCATACCTCTCTGTTCTAGTGGGCTTTTTTTCCCTCAGATTCCTTGGTTACTCATAATCACCTTCTTTCCAATCCTAGCTATTTGTAATCTTATCTTTCTCATGGCTGTGCAGATTTGTATAGCTGCCTTGCATCTTCATTTCCTTAGAGGGCTGAACCAAGTTCACACAGCTGGGTTCCATCAGCAAGGGCCCTGGGTCTTCAGAGCACAGCTGAAACCTACAGTCACTGAAATAGATACTGTCATTGAAACCAGGTGGTTTTCACCTTAGAGTCAAAACTTCACCTGTGGAAAAGAGATGTATTGCCAGATCTTTGCTCTCACTCTGGACTGATGGTTCCTTGGTGGAAATTGACATGGAAGATGAAAGACAGAACACTTGAGGATCTCTACCCCTTTAGGAACACACTGTACACTTCTAATCTTTTAATAGATACATTCTGAGAAATTTTGACTACGAATTAGTGTTTTTTAATGTTTTAATCTGTCTTTACTTCAGAATGCTTTCTTTTTGGTTGCACATTTTTAAATAACTCCTGTTCCTTTGAAAAGCTATGCTGTGGCTAGTGAGGGTTGTTTTCTGAAGAGGTTAACAAACAGTTATTGTAATCTTGTAATTACAAGGAATTGCAATCTATTGTAATTCGTCAGTACATGGAACAAAAGAAAGAGCATGCAAATTTAGGGGTGGAGGAGGGCCTAAAATTATGTTCTCATCTACTGTTCTAGTTTGCTATAATGCACCATTCATCTGTAAGGCTAGATCAGTTCATGCATTTCTAAGTATTGAGTAGTTTACTAAATTATGTATGAAGACATCTGGAATGCTAAGATATTTTTGATGGTTTACTAAAACTGAAGCCTCTGTCTTTTGAAGGTTCTCCTACGGATAATTTCATCAGAAATGTAGGTCACTTCCTTGGCAAAGCATGTGCTGTATTCTCATTCATCTAAATGTGCTGTGGAGACAGAATGGTGATCTACAGATAGTGATTGTGCAGGTGGAGGAAATGCAAGCAGGAATTTATTCACCTGGAATATCCTTCTCCCCTGGGTAGGCTGCCATTCTCTCCTCTTCCCTTCTGTTCTAGCTCTGAAGTGGTCAGGAAGTTGGACTTGATGATGTTTGCAGGTCCCTTCCAAGTGAACTATATTATCCTGCTCTGTTATATTATGTTATCTGCTACTCCTGTTCTGTACTATTAACTCTGAATTTGTGAGAGCAATCCCAGCACACAAGCTACCAGAGGACTTATTTTTGTGGGCATTGGTATTTTTCAAGGCTTAACTTTACAAAAGAAAATATTGCATATGTTTTGTGACAGAGCTTGGACCTGCAATATACTGGGTGGTAGGAGGAAGGAATAGAGGCTTTCATTTTTTGAAAGGTTAAAATATCAGAACATCTTTAAGTCCTGAAGTATGGAAGAGGAGTGCCTTATATCATACAGTGCCAGGTTCAACCATTTTGTCAGTAATGTCCTTTTCTTTCAGTGTTAGGTTCTAAAATGTATTTCATTTCAATAAGAATTTTTAAGTTTTGGTTAATCTCCTTGCTGCAAACCATGCAGCACTGAAGAGATACCAGCAATGCACCAAGACATGTGGATAGCTTTTTTTTTTTTTTTTTCTCCTATGTTTTGGAACTGTTGAGAGTGGAGCTGATTCTGTAAAAATCCTTTCTCTTGGAGGCACTATGTTGTCTTATGTTCTCTACATAATATTACCTTCTTTCATCTACTCTGTCTCAAGGAAATAGACTCTCTTGTATTTTGCAGTAAGAATAGAAAATCATTTTTATTCTTCTTTCATTGTGAATTTTTTTACATAACCTTTGGCCCTGTCTCCACTCCTCCTTCCCTTCTGTCTAGAGAATCCAACATCATGGTACATTCCCTGAAGAACAGACAAAGATCTGAGGATGGAACTTGCTTCGTGTGGGGAAGTGTTTGTCAGCATAACAAATGCTCACAGAAAGCTTGACCTAAATCTATGCAAGAACAACAAAACTATTTCCATTGGCCTCATCAAGAATTAGGTCATGTTTGTTGTCTTTACCAAAACCAAAAAAGGAAATGCTTCCTAATATAGGGAAACTTTAATCATAAATGAGGGGAACTTCAGCATCCCTAAGGGATGAAGATATACCTGAGGGAAGAGTAAACGAAGTTTTGAAAAGAAATGTGGGCAGATACCCTAGCAACTCTCACACCTAGCTGATAATACTTCAGATTTGGTGGTTCTCTCTCCTGTGAAATGCTTAAGTCTCTGGACTTACAGAGGAAAAGAAAGCATAAACTACTAAATAGCTGTGGTATAGTGCTGAGCTTCACTGATCTAAGTAATATACTGGCTCGTCTGACCACTGTATGCATGTATTCATAAGAATAAGATTCTGTGATCTACTACCTGTCTGGGGGAGTATTAGCAAGAAAAATAGATCTGAACTCCCAAGAAAAAGGTACTGGAAAATCCTCAGACAAACACAAGTGCACAGAAGTTACAATATGAGATGCAGACTGAGTGTTAGTAAAATCTTCATGCAGCACTGGAACAGGCTACCAATGTGGTTATGAAATCTGTCCTCAGACTCAAGTAGATGAGATGACATCTGGTCTCATCTAGCCTGAGACTAGTCCTGCTTCAAGTAGAATGCTGGACCTGATCACCTCCAGAAGTCTCTTCCAGCTGACATCTAAGAGAGCAAAAACAAAAGGAAGCACAGTACATATCTCCTAAGGTTTGTAAATATTATCTGGTATGATTCATACTATTTTGTACAAGCCTACATCAGAATGCTGTTTCAAGCACTTTGTAACCACATCAGAAGATGGTGTCTACCCTAGTTAGAGTGAGGAAGAGATCAAAAGACAGCGATACTTTCTCTAGGGATCATGCTTTAAAAGACCATTTCCAACCTGCATGGCATCATGTATTCTAAGTACTAGGATTTGTAGTGCAGAGAGGAAGGGAGATGTGAAAGTTTCTCCTCTGTGATTGTGAGGAGTTATCTCTAAAGAATGGAGCTCAATATCACTTGGCCTGTCTCCTTCTGATTGATGACTTTCCTACTGTGAAAGAAATCTATAGTTGTTAACAGGACAGCTTGCAATGATTAGTTGCTCTCTTCACTGAACTCTGCTTTTTTAATTAAATAAGAAATTGGTGATATAATTAACTGCAGCATTTCTCTTTCTAAATGCTCTGGAGTTGTGATATGTTTCAAACCGGATGCACTGAGCTGTGAAGCATTTTCTGTCTGCCTGAGAGGCCCACCTTCAACATAAACAAAACCTAAGCATAAAGTATAGAAGAACGTGGTTATGACTTATTTCCAGTATAATACTCAATACTTGAAAAGCTATTTAAAAGCTCATTAAATATGACTGTGGTAAGAACCACCTAACGATACCATGTGACCCACTTGCAACTACAAACTTAAAAGAAGAGTAGAAAAGAGAAAATTGCAAATAAAAATATCTCACAGATCACAGCATATGTATATGTAATTTCGAATGTTCTTATTCACAGCAAAATCGCGTGAATGGAGTTTGATTCCTTCAGTGTCTGAGCATAAGGGGTCTTCAGAGCAAGATTCTTTCCATTTTGAGGAACAAAGCAAATTAATCGTAGCACTGTCAACATTCTAAAGTGAAATTCTAAAACTTATCTTCACAATGGAGTAGGTAACTTCAGAAGTATATCTAAGTAGAAGACCACACCAATTCTTGACAAGCAAATTTCCTTCCTATGCTCAGCTTGTGGTGGTATCTATCCTTGCTTTCTTCAGTTCACTCCTTCAGCTTGGTTGCAGATTTAAAAATGCACCTTTTCATGCTTCCTACCTCTAACCGTTCTAGCTCCTGACCTTTTTTTGTTGTTTTCAGTATTCTCTTGGTATCCATACCCCTTCTTTTATTTTGCAGTTGACGCTACATATCCTTCATACCACTGCTTCTCCTCTTAAAAAGGCTGGATCATCTTTGTAGAGTTGTTTCTGATTAATCTAGCTTTTCTGTTATGAATGTCAGGAAGAAAGTCTGGAGACTGACAACAGTGATAACATCACAATTGATGAAATGCATGTTCTGCCTCAGCCACCAGTTTAATCTTTTGTAATTCACCTTCTGCCTCAGAAGAATACTCAGCCAGTAGCTTCCATCTAGTTTGCTCTTTAATATTCTTTGCATTGTGAGTAGTATCTCTGAAGTTATTCATTTTTCTACCTGTTTCCTGGCTGTGATCTGAAGCCATGCACTTATCTGAACTCCATGCAGATAAGGACATGCATTTGTTCCTCCTCTTAGGAACACTTTTATTCTTTGTACTTCCATATATAGATGGAACAGGCTGTATTTACAGACATCCCCACTGATACAGCAGTTGGGAAGGAGATGCTGTTCTACATGTATTTGCAGAGCCAGATGTCATTCACATGAGCCAATGGCCCACTCCTGATGGCTTTTTGGAATGTACCAGATGCTGTAGGAGAGATCTCTCTGATGTTGCTCACTGCATGTTGTAGGACAGCATGGTCCAGCTGGCAGACTCCATGCTGGATCTTGGCAGCAGGATCCACTCTGTTCGAAGTATTTGGGGCACTTTGCTATACCTCTTTATATTCTAGCAGTAGCTGTCCTCAGGCTGGGACTCAGCCACTGCTGTAAAGCTGACTGCAGCTCACCAGGGATGTAGCAGTGAAACTATGCAGGAAGAATGTGGCCCTGCAGATGTGCAGTTAGCGGCCTAACAAGTATAAAATAAGGGGAAATTGGCACACAGAGGGTAAATAGGTGAAATAACAGTAACAAAATAAACTGCTTTCTATTTTCTTCTGCATTCTTTCGTTTTCCATGGTGTTAGCTGTTTAGTGATGCTTGTTAGCAGCCCTCAAAGGTTTATAATACTCTTTATTTCCAGTGTGGGTGGATCTATTTCCATTTGATTTTGAGTGTTGCCTTTTAGTCACAAATGCCATTCAGCTGTGCATAAAGTTTGAGCTCTGTGCAAATCCCTCAGATACACCAGAACAACTTTTTTGTTTCAAGTGAGATCCCTGAGAACTCTGCGGGCTAGAAATCTCTGCAGAATGAGGCCTTTGCTCTGAATTCACTCGGTGCTGTGGGAAACATCCCCAGGTCTGAATAGCAAATATGGGGGATAAAAAAGGCCTGGGATTCTTATCTTTATGGTCACTATAAGTTGCTAGGGTTTAAAAGATATCTTGGACTCCTGCAGGGAGGGCACAGTTGACCTGTATGGAGGGAAAGCAGAGTACTTCTTAGAGAAGGATGAACACTACATAATCCTTGTCACCTAATGTCAACTTTACATTCCTACCTAGCACATGGAGCGGAGCAGTTGTCTTAACCATTCCTAGGGGTACACAGAAGCTGTCTCCAGCACCTTGAACCTGGGCTATTTCCAGAGTGTCCCGTCTTGTAGAATAGTTTGTGGTAACATGGTTGAGAAGTGGCAGATTCAAAATCTAGAAGATGCCCAGGAGAGGCTGCATGTATAACTCTTTATTCCTTGGTGTTTTTTTGAGCTTTCTGCAATAAAAGAAAAGAAGCTAAGATGGAATTGAATGCAGGAGATTTTGTTGCCTTAAATACAGTCAAGATTTCATTTGATCTGAATGGGTCATCTGTGCATTAGAGGAGTAGCACAGAAAACTGTACACATCTGGTCTTGCTGTTTATTCCTGTAGTACTGACACACCTTGAAGTTCAGAAAGACATCACATCCACCCAATACACTCAACAGCATCTAATGCTGCCTGCTGGCACACTGGCAGGCAGTCCACAGCACCTCAAAACTGAGGACCAGCCATCCCTTACTCTCTCCTTTGCTGATGCATCCTGGAACTGCGCTGGCACATCACCCTGGATTCTCATGGTCAGCCTGTGATTACTTGGCTTTTTCTTCCCAATGTTTCCAACTTACAAGAATGTACGTGTAGCAAAAAGTTTCTTTTCAATTTTCTTATGCTAATTAATGATGCCATTGCTGAAATCTTTCTTTTTTTGGTTTCTTTCCCCCCATATTTCTCTTTACTGGCAAGCTGGCTTACAACTCGTCAAATGTCACGGATCCAAAATTCTGTAGTGTGTGTTAACCAATATACTATCCTTGCATCTTAATGGCTCTTTTTTTATGAACATCCATGTGCCTTTTATGTGATTTTTAGAAGAATTATTATTTTTCCAACTAGATAAAAGTATTGAAGCCTTTACACTTCTGCTTCTGAAGTCACAGGAGTATAGCAGCTGATCTATAAAGCAATGCTTGTCTCTTAGCTCTTGATGTTCTCTGTTGCTGGTAGGTTTTCCAAATTAATTTTGAACAGAAGATAAGACAGGACTTAAGAGATAATATAAATATCCCCCACTTAGTTTTGATGGTCTTTCAAAGACAAAAAGAGAAAGCGTAACTAGGTTCCTTTGCTTGGGGCCAGTTCTGCTTTCTTTGAATGTTTTCATCAGTTATACTTTTAACAAAAGGAAAGTTGTTTTTTATTCATATACTGTTTCTGATCTTGTCCCTAGAGTTTGTTTCCTATATTCAGAAACTTTAACAAATTTTTCTAATGAAAAATCAGACAACAAAGCTGGAAGAAATAAGGTCAATAAATAGTTTGTACCATGAGTGTCTGCATTTTTTCTCAAATTCATTATGAACAAGGATTAACAACCTAACCTCAGTTCAGAATGTGTTCACCAAAATCTGAACAAATCCCTGGAAGCTGGCACTTCCTTGGCTGCTGATGTTGGCATGATCATACTTTGCATTAGTTTTCCACAGCTGGAGATCTTAATTCACAGGCATTAAAAGAATCAAATTAATTTCCCTCCCTTTCCTTTTCTTTTTTCCTTCCTGCTTATAAACTCATTTGAATCACAGTGCAGAATTGTGGACCAGCAGGCAAAAGTTGGCTATAGAATTAGACAAACAGACCATGGCACAGAGAAGGAGACAAAAAAAAAAAAAAAATCCATTAATACAGAGGGCAGATGGAAATGTATGTATATGCAGAGGCCTGGGAGAATATATACCGAAAATTTAGAGCCTCTGGGGGTGATGCCATAATGTCTGGCTTTTAAGTATCTGAACACCAGACCTCAACAAAGCATTTAAGCTTTAGGCTTTTCCATGAAAGAAATTAGCCGCCTAAATAAAAGTACAGATGCTGTGTTGAATCTGGGCCATGGTGTACTTTCTTCCCTTATTCTCTGTATTGCTGAGGGTGACAGTGCAAAAGGGTCTCACTGAGATCCATTGCAGTCCTGTCAAATGCTGAGGAAGCATTGAAAACTACTGTGCAGGTGAAATCAGTTCTAATTAGTCTCCGCTGGAGAATAAAATGGAGAAAGGACTGTGAGGGAAAATGAAAAAGGAAAATATCACATGGGGGCTTGTCTGCAGGTTGAATGTGATGGGATGGCAGGATGCTTGCAACACCAGTCATCAAGCTAAAAACTAAATGTCAGAGAAAAAGCTATTTCCTGTTCTGAAGATAAAAAGAGCTTTTTGTTGTATACAGGTGTGTGTAATGACAGCAATAATAATAATTTGACACACACTATGGAAAGGACTGTTTTAGTACTACGTGTCCATTATTTTGCTCATGTCATGTAAGAATTTAGCATGCCCGTCCTCTAGTTCCAGCTCCTGTTGACGCTGGGCAGAAAACATTCCTACTGCAGAGCAGAAAATCCATGCTTCCTTAGCAGGGATTTCTGGAGTTCTTTCTGGAAGAACTCCCTTCACTCTTCTGTGTGGAGCGGAGATGGGGAAGCTGTGAGCATCCTCGTTCTAATGGATGGAGAGAGGAGCTGTGTCCAGGGGTCATTTAACATCTTTGTGGCAGTCACTGGGTAACCACAGCTCCTATAAGCAAAACAGCCTTTCTGGTTAATTTTAAGACATATCCAATGCTTACAAGGGCCTGGCCCTGAGTTTGTAACTTCAGAAGTCTAACACTTCACAGAGATTAAAATTTCTGTTCTGTTAGTGATATGGATATTTGTCATGCTGATGTGGCAGACAGGTAGGTGTTCTTTCCATCTCAATCAAGTGAAGATTTATATTGGACTTATGAGAAAGCCACGGTGTAAGATGCATCTCAAATATATTCCTCAGCTTTATCTTGGCCCAGCATATGGCAGTATACATTTGGTTTGGTTAATCAGAATTCCTCGGGCATTTATTCCTGTCTAATGCCAAGATCACTAATCTTACGTCTGTAACATACTCTGCAGCTCTGTTGTCACTGTGCACACATCAGCTGTATGACTGCCTGCACTTAGTGAGCAGTGATAGTGCATTCATTTCGTTTGCAGGATTTTTTTTTCCAGACATACATTCATCTCATCTGATCTGTTTCTTACTGAGCCGTTATGATGCTGGGAATATCATAGACAATGATTATAATTTATCTACTTAACTTTGTAGGAAAATCGGAAGTATGTATATTAAAATCCAAATGATGCTTAAGATTGGAATTAAAGTTACTTTGTGAAACAAGTTTCGTCTCTCTTCCAAGAAAACAGGCATTTTAATGGCCTACTTAATTAGGAGTTACTAAGCCATTAAATTATGTACCAATTCACAAATATGTCCCCTACGAAATTGTTTTATGTTTTGCTGCAAACATTTTCACATACCTATACAGAGCGTGCACCCGCATGAAGATACAGTTGTGTAGGAATGGTGGAATTTGAACACTTTATCTAACATTTTAATCTGAGCAGAAGCAAGCTTCCAGTCTTTCAAATGACTTAAAATTTGTGTGTGATAAGCATTGCCATGACCTATCAATCAGTCTGTAAATATTTCGCTTTTTGCTTTCCCCAAGAACTCTTGAATGCCTTCCAGCAATGTCAGGTTCTAAAATCAAATTTGTGGCTCGCTGCTGAGCTGGGAGTTCTGTACCCTGAAGCTTTTTTGTAGGCTCAGGTCTTCCTGATCACAGCTGCTCATTGGAATGGAAGGGGATAACAACACAGGCAGGCTCATAGTTGTTTAGACTATGTTGTTGTTCGTCTCGATTTATTGATCTCAGTCTAAGTCAAGATGCCAAAATAAGTAGTTCTCTGTAGTAGTAGTAGTTTCTCTGTAACATTGCCATAGCTAGAATCAAGACAGACAAAGGGTAAAATATCAAAATTTGCTGGGATCAGCATAGTGTGTTGTGTTCTGAAAGCTTACTTATATTCTTGCTGGCAGAAAGTTTATTTCAGTGCTGATGGCCAGGATGAGATTATGACTGGTTCTGGCATCGCTTGGAAAAGGAGGATAAATCCTTATGAGTGACAAGGGATGACACAGATACAATCCCTTATAAATCCAGTAGGGAGAAATTGTTTTTTGTACTGAGAGCTGGCAGGGCACTTGATTTAATGTAATTACTTAGTCAAAGGGTAAGGGGGCTTTTATACCTCCTTCTGATCAAGGATATGTTAGAAGTGCACCTCTCAAGCCTCCTTCTAAAACATCGTGGCCCTTTACCACAGAGAGCTTACAAATATGCTTCTAGAGTCTGGGTTTCAGAGGCACCAAGTGTCTCTTAGGAGTCAATGGGCTTCATGGTGTTCAATTCGTCTGGAAATCTGGGTGTAGTTTTCAATGGCACTATGTAGAAAGATCAGAAAACAAAGTTACGTGAGTATTACATAGCTTGTAATTATGAACACAAACTCACATTTACATATCCAAGTACTTTCCTTTATATATTCAAGCATGGTCAAATTTTATAAATGAACAAAATGGATTTCCTTTAAAAGATTAGCATTCCTCAGCCAGCTTACTTAATCAAACCTAGCTTACTAAGATCAAGGCAATTAATTATCTCTATCAATAGGAATTAAATTTTAAAAGAACTGAATTGCATGCTCTTAGATTAATGTGGAAAGGCAATATAATCTTAATCTTTGCTCAAACATAAGGCCAAAATAGAGTGCACTGATCTTTGTCCCTCAGAGTGCATCTGTAATACCTGAAAAGTAAAACGTCAAGGTTCTTTTAAACAGTTTGTATTGTGTAGTTACAATTCATCATTTGCCAAATACATCTGCAACTTAACCACCATACATTGATCCTAAAGGAATAGCTANCTTTTTTTTTTTTTTAATTCCAAGAACAAATTATAATAATTTATATATTACTGAATGCAAGTTAATGATAAGATTTAAAAAAAAAATGGCAAAAGACCTTTGTATATCAGATACGGTAGATGTGTCAATGTTAGATGGTGGTAGATGTTCACTGGATGTCAGCATGCAACCAATCTGTGGTTAATTACATTACTTACCAAAGTTCTTACAGTCTGGCCATAAATTTAAGATTCTAATTATTCTATTAAATGAATCATTTTCTAAATCCCTGATAGAAGAGGCAAATTCTTATTTTGATTCTATTATAATCATCCTAATGGTATTTCCTTCTCACATCATTAAGCGATAATTCATGGTGCTGTGCAAATTGTTCAGTTTAATTCTAAGAATATCAAAACCATTTATCTATTTTGAAGATGACACATGTTCCTGTGTTCTAGAAGCAGCAAAGTGAGTTTCTGTCTGATCAACTAAGTGCAACTTTTAATCTGATTTCAGATTCTACCACACTGTTTTCCCCATACACACCTCCTCTGGAGCTGCACGGACAAGATGATTACTGACAATTCACCCTTGAGTGAGAGCTAATGGCATGTGCTACCATGAAAACTGGATAAAACAGATACTCTTAGGAGACCAATCTGTACTTAAAATCTCCATTAATCTGCTTTCAATGCCTATAGACTGGAAACAAAATGTTTCCATCACATAATGGGACTTGGCGTGCAGAGCCTGAATGGTTAAGAGGCATTGGGACTGAGAGTTGTACATGCAGCCATGTCTGCCCCCCCGTGTCAAAAATATAGACTGAGGAATGATTACATAGAAAGTAATGCTGCTTAAGGAATAGTGTTCAGGGAAAATGTCAATATAAATACAGTAAAAAATGCAAGGAAGCGCCCCAAAGACCTGCTGTCACTGCAACTTATAATTTTCAGGTCTGGTCAGGGACATCTCTCAAGGTTAGAAGTAATGCCTGGAAACATCTTGACTGTGTAAGGAAAAACCACTTAAACATCTTGCACGCCCTGCAGACACGATATTCAACACATGCAGCTTATTTCCTCTGCACAAACATGGGCTGTCCACCTTGCTGCCCTGGAATGTCTCCCCTGCAGCGTGTGCTCTTCAGCAAGCGAGGTGCTGGGGCCCCTTCCTGGCAGTCCCACTGGAGCCCGAGGGAAAGCAGGCTTCCTTTCCTTGCTCGCAGGAGAGTAACTGCCCACTTAAAAACTGCCCACTTAAAAAGTACATTACTGGAGTTAACTCACAGAAGTATTTTAAGTGTCCAGCAGAAAGATTGTGCAAGCATGGCAATTAAGTCAGCCACACTGCTGTTCCTTGGGAAGATGGCAGATGATTGGCGATCTTAGCTAGGAGCCTGGATTTCTGAAGTGCCAGGTACTCAAATGCACCGAGGTGCTTACGGCTCCTGTTGTTCCTCAGCACTTCCAAACCAAAGCCACAGAAGACTTGAAATGGAGGGGACCTGAGGAGATTGTCTGGTCCAACTCCTCTTTTGGCTGTGTGCTTTTGACAGTCATAATACAGGCTACTGGTATCTGTAGCACACTTCTATCGTCATCAATAATTTAACTATCTTCTATAAACTATTTATAAATCGAGTCCTAGTAGGAAGTGAAGCCAAAAATCCAGTATTTTCTCTGATGGGAAGCACAGCTCTAAGAATACAGCCCTAAAAGTAGGTACAGAGCACCTGAGATTGGTGCCCAAGCCATGGGTCACTAAAAGACCCTTCCAGCAACCCGAATGTGTGGGAATAGCCCTCTTCTGGACCTCAGCAGGGTGAAAGCCTGGCAACGGACCACATCCACTACATCTGCTATGTGGTCTTAACTAACCCTCAGTGCAAGATAAATGTTTTAGCAGTGAATTTAACTGAATATTATGCTTAACTGAATTCATTCTACAGAAACAGACTGGTGCTTCATGTGCACAGTTACAAGAGCGATTCCTAGATTGCTTTTTACCTGTTTTGTGCCTCCTTTACCTTTGGGTAAAGTTCTGGCTGATTTTGCCAGAAGGATTCATGTTGCTACCAAAAATTTTTTAATTGGTTTAATTTTATTTTACATTGTTAAAGAACCCATCTGTTAAACAGCCTGGTTTTGAATCTCCTGCACCTGGACGGTAGATGAGCAGAGTTATTTGATTATGGAAGTCTCTGAAGACTGCAGTTTCCTAGGGTTACCCGTGTCATGCTTTCCATGTCAATGGCGTCTCTCCGGGGACTGCGTGGTGGAACACCACTTGCCTAAGGGAAACACTGCAGCTGGATATTTGTACCTTATTCTGCTGAAATAAGTTTGTTCAAAATATAAAATTCACTTTGCTCTGATTACTATTTATAGCATACTGTACTGTTTTACTGACCCTTCTAACAGACAGGGATTTGATCTTTCAGCAAGAAAAGAAGCCTGGCATTTGTTCAAAAGTGAGTATACAGTGGTACATGCAATCATTTAAGACCCTGTCACCCTTGACTTCTGTTTCTGTTCAATCATTGCTCCATGCCAAAAGTACTGTGGTAGAATTAACTTCCAAAAATTATCATCAAGAGAGAACTTATAGCAGGCATGCTTGCTATGTTTATTTAGATTTTCATAGCTGTATCTGAAAATCCTATCACTTAATGACTTTGTTGTTGTGAGAGACATAAAACCCCTTTGAATTAATCTTTCTATAGCTTTCACCAAATAACACCACTTTTTTTGCATCTCACCAAACATTTTCTTAAACTGCATGCAATAATCATCTCTTCCACTCATGCTCCACAGTCCCCTGGGATCCCTCATTCACCTTCTCTTTTGGTTACCTCTTGTGCAATGCAGCATGCAGATAGAGATAGAAACGTCCTCCAGTCTTTGGGCTGATACAGGCAGTCATTACTCTTAGATGAATACACATCACTTTTGAGGGTGAGAGTCTTCACATCCTGGTGGAGAACACTCCAGAGCATCACAGGTGCTTGAGATATCTGAAGCTACTCTTCCACTTGAAGTACAAAAACCATGAACTGCTGTGCTAATGACTTCATAATACAGAGTACGCAGGGCATGCCGTGAGGAGCTTAAACTCAGCACAGACAACACATAACAGGAATAATCTTGGGTGAGGTGAAGGAGAAAAGTGAGAGCTGAAACAAACCTAATACTGGAACAGACCTAATACCTTTCTTCGGTATAACCAAAAATGTAAAAGATCCCCTTGCTTACCTTCAAGCATATAACTGCTTTTAGCACGAGGACTCTTCAGAAAGAGATGAGGCATTCAAAAAACACGGAATAATAGTGATTATTTTTCTCAATTGAATGTCAGTGTTGAGGCTGTGATTCTTATATTTAGTTGAGCAAGAGTTCTTAATGTGCCAAAGTTGAAGGACTGCATGTAGTAACAGAAGCACCATGATAAGGCATAGAGTTGAAAGAAACTGCTATCATTTGCAGTGATATTTTTTGGCTTTTTATATGCTTTAAAAGTTTTGTAGAAAACCTAGGACAGCTGGAATTAGTCTTATGCTTTCTACAAGGAGGCAAATTATTTCAGCTGTAGTTTTTTGTCAGCTGAACTGGATTAATAACTCACTACAAATCATTCTCCCTATGTATTTCTGTTCAGCATCTTTTCTTTTAAAGGCAGATTATTGTTTTTCTTTTGGTAAACAGAGAATGTGAAAGAGACTTTTAATATTTTATGTCTTCCAAACTCAGTTGTTAAATTCTGATTGGCTTACAGGAGAACTCTGGAGAGATCACTTGCAGTCCTACCAAAGGGATTGTTTAGCGATGTAGCGATCAGTAATTCCCATTGCACCTCCAGTTTCTCTTGATTTAATTTCCCTCAACACTTGCTGGGGAGTGGTGTATCAATACTAACCCAGTGAATCTTTTTTGGCATGTGCTTAGAAAACACAAGTCCAACCCTAAGCTCAAGAAGACTGAGTGACTGAGGGGGGGGTACGTGCTAGCTGTGCAGCCAAGCTATCCATGGAGACACTGCGCAGTGGAGGTCAGTTTGAACCCAGCTAGTTTTGCACTCAGATGTCTAGCTGAATGAAGCATCTGTTTCTCTGTCTGAGATACATCTCTGGGAACAAAGCTGGATCTGTGTGCCTGAGCCAAATTAGTCCATTTTCAACAAAATAGAAAAGAGCCATGGGTGATTCCCCTGGCCCCCTCATCCAGTATAATGTGAGAAATCTGATCCTGATTCTTCCTCTGGCTGCTGGAGAGAAAGTATTGGACTCTAGCTCTATCACTCCTGAAGAAGGAAACTAACCACGAAGCTATAATATAACCCTGAAAAGGGGGAATGTTTGCTTTTGATATTGAAGATACTCTGCTATCTGTGAGATAAAAGTACCTCACAAAGAACTTTGACCCAGATGTTTAATCCCTAAAGATGGGCTTCATAAATTACAGACCTTTAGGGTTTTCATAAATCTTTTTTCATAAGTCTTAAAGTTTGTGGAAGATATTATGAGGATACAAAATGTAACTTCTGCCTCAGAAAAAAAAATGCAGAGAGCAAGTTTTCATGTTCACTTTCTAAACTGTACTATTTTAGTGGCATAAACAAAGAAGACACTGAGTGCTGTGCCAAACTAATTTGTCTTGAACAAAATAGGAACACATTGCTTTTGGGGGAAACACTCTAAAATTGTTTCCATTGTACCTGCTTCCTCGTGTACCTCCTACATAACCAACTTAATGTTTTGCAATTAAGGCAAGTTGTTCAGTGCAGGAACTTGCCTTTTTCTCTCCTTCTGTCCATCAAATCATTTTACAAAAGCTTCTACACTCAGCCAGACAGCTTGCTGTGAAGTGCTCACTTTTCTTTTAAAAAATAGACACGACATGCTCTGTGCAGTCTGTCATCAAATCATCTGTGTGGTATAATCCCCGCTCTGTTATGTCAAAAAGGTAGAGTGTATTCAGCTGTCTATCTCTTCTTTATGCTCATTAAACCTTTGATGAAGTCAGGGAGCCAAAATAGAATGTAAAAAATAGATGATCCTTTGAAAGCTTTATGAAAGGGTACTCAGACATGTAATCATTTAAAGAAAAATATAGTATGCAAGTATGAAAAGAAAAATAGGTATCATAGGCGTCTATGCTATTTTTAGCTTAAATTCCCATTAAAATAACAATCTGCATTGTTGGTAATATATTAATGAAAAAACTTCTGTGCAGCTTAATGGCAACTTTACTGTAAGCTTTATGCAGATGAATGAACTCGAAACAACTAAAATATCATTATCATACTGATTAATTTAAGACAGCGCAAGACAGGCAGTTCTGCCCTTCTTACCAGTGGGAGTAAGACAACAAAATTGCATCTTGGCTATCTTGACTTCATCTATTGATTAAATATATTTTTAATATGTCTGTATAAATACTATGTAGATCTATGTCTACATTTATTGCATACATTAATGAATATTAAAATGCCTGATATCATGCTAAAGACTGATCTTAAATGAGACTCTGCATGATGGATTTGTGTAAATTATTTACTGTGACTGAAGGAGATTTGGTATTCACAAGTGATGAAGAAAAATCCCCAAATCATGAGATTTCTTGAGCACCCACGGGAATATTTTCTTAATTAAATACACATATTTTGTGTGCTCCTTGGTTTTAAGTCTCTATGTGTGCTTTTTACATGTCTTCAACCATCTTTCTCTGCAGCCCTGATGACTAGAAAATTTGCTTTCTTAGAAAGAAATCTGAGGATGATTAGTTTCATGACTGTAGTAGGTATCATAAAGACCATGGTTTGCAAGGTGCCAATAAAGTCTTAAGTCTTATCCATACTGACACAGTTGAGTTTGCTCAGAGTAGACTGCTGGGACAATTGTGAGCCTGCTATATCTTCACAGGAAGCAACAGCAAAACCTTACCTCCACCTAGTTATCCTGCTTGGTCAATTGACTTGGTAACTAGTGTTTGTTAGCTAGAGAGTGAGTCCCCAGTACGGGGCAGTACCTTGAGTTACGTAGCAGCAACAAATTCAGAAGTGTTTATCCATTGCATGGCTACTTGCAATAAGAAGTGAGTATGGCATGCTGTACTGGTGTTTGCTGAAAGTCAGCATCTGAAGCAGCAGCAATTTTAAGCCACTAGAAACCTGAGACATTATGTAATTGCACATGAATTATATGTGAATTAATGTCCATCAAAATGCAAGTAACCATTTTTGAGTTGACAATAACATACAGATTTTAAAGATGACAGCTGTTTTTACCTTAGTAGAAGTCAAGTTGACAAAGAACCCATGAGCAGCACAGGCGCTGTTAAACCCATGCAAAGATTTTGACTGTGTGTCTTTGTTAGCAAGTAGCCTGAAAAGCAAGAATAAATGTCTGTGATGCAAAGCAGTGTGCAAGAAATAGCTATGATTGGAGATTAGCTTCAAAAGACCACTTCTGATCAGAACTAAAGTTCTATTGGAGAAGCTCCCTTTGTCTCCTTTGCCTAAGGACTTCAGTCCTTACCCATAAGGATTAGAGGAGTTGATCAGAGTATTGGAGGAAGGAAAAAAAAGGGGGAGTGCATTTGTTGCTTGCCCTACCTTCAGGCAAGTAATAAGTAACAAGCTAGAAACTGTTCTGAAGATAAATGATTGTTTCTCTGAATTTTTTTAGCAGCCAGCATCATTGCAGCCTGTTTTGCTTTTCTTCATTTGTTGGCATACAGATTTGACTTGGAGATGTGAGCATTTATCATCTAAAAAGCATGATGAAATGCATAACACAGCTGGAGTGCCCTTTCACACAAATATATTATGTTTGTTTGGTCATGCATGTAATGACTTGGCTAAAAAAACGTGTAGAATTTGATGATCAGACTGATACATCCAAGATGGATAGAAAAAAAAAGAAGAAGAGTTTTTGAGCTAGAAGAGAAAGGTCACAAACATACTTTGGAGATGAGAAGAAGCAGACTCATTAAGGGAGGAGAGTAAGAATGCAAAGGATGTGGCAATGAGGCAGTCACATGCATAACATCTACCACAAAATAGGTACAATAGCCCCACTTCAAACAAGTAGTTTTGTTTGTCAATAATATTGTATAACAGGGATATTTTGCACAATTTTTTTTGCTGTTGTTGCTTGTTTGTTCTCCAAATGCAATGCAGTAAATACCACATGGAAATGTATGTAGCTACACTCCTCAAAATCTTCTCTGTTCACTGGCAGTAAGTTCAACTCTAACTACAGCCAACACAAAACTAAGTATTGTTTTCAAAGCAAGAAACATCAACTTTTCACAGAAAAGGGCAAATTTATCTTGATTTTTCTAACTCTGAAGTACTCAGTCACAAAGAAACCTGCCATCCTCTACCAATGACTGCATCCTCATGGACAGCACTGTATCACTGGGTTTCTCCCACATCAGTCAATTTGTTGCTCTGCAAAAATCGTACCCTGTAGATATTACAGCAGCCAAAATATCTAATTAATTCATGTGAATTATATCTTTTTAGTCTGCAGGAAGAAGACAAAAGTACTTATTTCTATGCTGCTAATTATATACATATATGCAGATAGAAATAGGCAATGAAGCATGAGGAAGACATAACAAATCAAAACAAAGAAATGTGTCTAGTATTCCTGTCTCTTTGCTATGAATTTGGAATGAAAGCAGGAACTATATTGTCTGATATGCTCTCTGCAAAAGTCGTCATTGTTTTATGATTCAGAAGAATATAATTAATTGCTTTAGTCTGCCACTTGTTTTAATTCTGAGTTGATACCATCTAATGCAATTAGAGAGCTGATTATAGACTCACAGATTGGTCCATCAACTTCCTTGAAGTCAGGATGAACTGTCCCTATGCTATTTGCAGCACGTTTGTCTGCTGTGCACTTCTCATAATGGGGATTCAGCCGCCTTCCTAGGCTGCATCCTCCAGTGCTTTGATATCCGTGCTAGTAGAACAGCTTAATGTTTGAGTCTTCGCTGTTGCAGTTTAAGCTCGTCATTTTTTATCCCATCTACTAAGACACAAAAAAGAGTTTATTTTCTTCCTACCTACTGCAGCTCCTTTTATATCTAGAGATTGTTCTCACACCCCATTGCCTATATAGAATATACCAGGTTGGCAGGGACCCACAAGGACCATCACGTCCAAATCCTGGCTCCACACAGGACCTCCCAAAATTCAAACCTTATGTCTGACAGTTGATGCTCTTCTTGATCTCCGGCAGCTCAGTGCCGTGACCACTGCCCTGGTTACAGCCTGTTCCATGCCCACCACGCTCTGGTGAAGAACCTGTTCCTAACCCCCACCTGACCCTCCCCTGACACAGCTCCATGCCGTTCCCTCAGGCCCTGTCGCTGTCCCCAGAGAAAAGAGATCAGTGTCTGCCCCTCTGCTCCCTTGCCTTGCCTTTAGGCTTCTTGCCTAAACATTGCACAACTGGCCCACCTCATTCTTAAAATTTGGACTTCCAGAGCTGGGTACTCTTTTTCAGTAAAAGCCTAATATGAGCTGAGTGGAACAGAAGGATTCTTCTTATATCCCCAGCTATACATTACTTTGTGGTGTTTGCCTTGGTCAATACAACATGAAACTGGTGAGCTGTAGCTGACCTGGAAGCCAGAGTAAGCTTCAAAACTTTCATCTAAAAGACTGTCAATTTACTGACTGAAACTACCCTTTTACAGTAAAACTTCAAGTAGTGATAAACCTAAAATGACCTCTGTTTGGGCCTAAAACTTTGCACCTGGAAGTTGTTATACATAGCACCTAGACATTTTTATTGAGTTTCGAATGTCAGTATTTCTGAACAAACACTTGTGCTTGAAGCTTTGCTTCTACAGATCTGGAATCTGTATTAAGGCCTTTTTGAAAAACTGCATTTCAAGACCAGAAATCTTACGTGGCAACTGTCAAGCCACAGATCTGGGCCTGTGAAGCTGAGCGTTTCTAAGCCGGTGCTTAAGGAATGAAGCTGATACAGGAGGAATGCACAAAAGCAGAGAGAATAAGGCAGAAAATTAGAAATGGATGAACTGGTTGCTTAAACAAAGTTCTTATTGAAGGGAAACCAAAATTAAACATGCTGAAGGCTCAGAAAAAGAATCATGTGCAACTCTCCAGCTCATCACTCTTCTGTCAGCAGTTTTCTCTTTTGGAGAGGTCTGCTCTTCCAGCTGCCAGCAGGTGCTTTGTAGATACCGCAGAGATGTGCAAAAAACTTCAAGCAACTTGAGAAGAAGCATTCTGACAGCCCCACAGGTTCTGCAAGAGGACTGATCAGGGCAGCAGATGAGGGGCATTGCAAACGCACTTTGCTTACAACCTACATGCTGGTGACAGACTTGGGCCCAAATAAATTCCCCATTGACTGTCTGGTTGCGATTAGAACCAACTTGCAAATTCTTCTGTTGATCTTTGTTTCTCTGGCTTTATTACTTTAGTGAAGTCCTGGGGTAATCTAAGCAAAAAATGAACTGCATAGAAATTAAATCAGAAACTTAGGGCATGATTTCTTGTTAGAGAAACATTATAACGTGAAGATACATGAAGTTATGTTTCTGCAAAACTTTAGTAATTAAAATGATAAGAGACAGTTATTCCATTGCAAACAAGGAAGTTTCTCCACAGTACATCTCAATGACATATGTTTTTTGTCCTCTTCTAAGTCATCTCCAGTTAAATCGAATAAAGAAGTATAAAAAATGTGAGATTATTCTTCCCTATATTTGCAGATAAATTCAGCAGTTGTTAAAAGCAACCACTGAGTGATAAAATAATTGATCATATTTCAAGGGGGGGAAAAAGCATTTTTTTTTTTTTTTTGTGCTTGTAGAAATGATAAATAAGTAAACCAAGGATTAACTTCTGAAGATGACAGAGCTGTTTATTTGAGCAAAGAGAGCAGCAATGGGTATTAAGTAAATAATTCCAGCAAGAACCCTGCCTGCAGGAAAGTTGGTGTAGTGCTCTATAAATACACCATCTTTGTAAAAAATGCTATCTGAATGCTCTTTGCTATTTAAAATTTTCCCTAGCCTTAGCAATAAGCCCCTTGAGGGACTTACCAAGAGGCATACAGCCTTCTGAATTTAATTCAGCTAAGTCTTTGCCAAAAGTTGATGGTCAAAATAAAGGCAATGGACAGAGTGTCAGGAATGCTGAGCATCTGCATCTCACCCAATTCAGTCGATCAGGGCATAATGGGGAGCTGTAATGTCAAAGTTGTCAAGACCTAACAATAAATAGAAGATAGCAGCTTAATGAGGCTGTCTTCACCCCAATTAAGTTGTTAAGTGTTTCATCAAGGTCTTGAATATCCACGGGTTTTGCTCTGGGTAATCACTGAGAGTGTTCAAAGAACAATATGCTCTGAAAACTGAGGAAAGTTGCTTAAGCTGTGAGATCACTTTTTAATCCGCTAGAGAAAGAAGAAAAATTCCTCTGGAGTATTTTCTAGACAGAGCAGAAACATGACATCATTAAAGATGTATGTCACAAGATTTTATGTATTGCCAGATTGTAGCAGCTCTGGGCACATGAGGCCACACTGCACTGTGTTGTTGTTTAAATATGGTTTTCTTCTTCTTGTCTTCTTGTCTTCTTCTAGATCCAGCAATAGTAATAATAATGTATTGTTATTAGAAAGAGGATGAACAGCCAATCCACTGAATACATGAATACATGAGACATGAATAATCAACATCAAGGGAAAATTTATAAAACTTTTCCTGGTGTTACTACACCCACTCAAGCTCCAGGAAAAATGATTATCAGTACTTCATAGTGAACCCTTATCAGGTGCCTTAAGGACTGTGCTGTTATGCAAAATTACAAGTAGCTTAAGATCAAGAGAAGCCTATTAGTATATAAAATTTGTCTTTCTGATAAAATTAATAATAACAAAGATAATTGACCTGCTTATGAAAGATAATTGCCTCTAAAGAACAGTTAATGTTATATTTATTAAGTAAGAGTAAGCACACATAAAGATTCCTAACTCCTTAAGCTGTATGTGAACTGGTATCTTGTGGAATTCATGTAAACATGCTGCTTTCATATTTAGATTTTTTAATTTTTAAGTTTTCTAGATTTATCTGTCATTAATAAAATCAAATCTTCATATCATTATTTGGCCATACTTTATTAGTTCTTCTGTATACATACAGTACTTACATATTGTTAACCATTTTTAAGGATCTGTTTTAAAATCTGAGCTGTGCCTTCATCAAGGGAAATCAGTTATCTTCCATTTCATATCATCCATTATCTTGCCAAAGGGAAAGAAAATTTGCTCCTCTGGAAGAAATGGTTGCCTAAGAAGTCAGCAAATGCACCCTGTAGAAAAAAAAAAAAAACAGTTAAGAAAAAAAAAGAACAAACAACAAGCAGTGTGTACCATGTGGAGTAGAAAAGAAAGCCTACTGTTCTAATCAGTACAAAGCAAACAATTACCAAGGAACTGCTCATCAAAAGCTCATTTCCTACCTTGCCAACTTCCACATTACCGTTGTAACTTTCTGAACTTATGTGGTACTCACAATAGCTCAGTAGAATGGATGTGCAAAATGAGGATTAATGGCTGCAGGAGCAGCACGGAGAAGTTCCATTTGTGCAATAATAGAAAGAGCTTTCTTCCAGCACCCATTTACCAAGTCCTGGGCTGGGAACTGGCAGAAAGCATGTGCTTTGCTAAGAAGAAGATTTTATAAAGTTCAGCTGAGGACAAAGAGAGCATCTGGTGTTAAATATAACAGGGAGTTAACAGGATAGTCACCACCACCATGCTCACAACAAGACATAGATATGCAGCTGAACAAAATGCACATTTCAAGAGCTTAAGACTGTTCCTGTGGGGACAGTGACAATGTGCCTTGCCTGTGAGTTGCCAGAGTGATCTGTATGCCATAGCCCACCAGCTGTAGCCAGGCTTTCTCTGACAGCAGGTGGTTTCTGTCATCTTATCTACACTGGTGAAAAGAAAAATGCTTCTTCCATCAGTGCACAGCACTCCTGAAGTATGATCATTTGGATATACTGGGGTGCAACTGTACATGCATGAAGTGTCCTGTCTTCCAGCATGACTTGTTAGGAAAGGACAAGTCCCTGGTAATGGACCTCTTGAACCTGAGACTGGACTTGTCTTGCCCCCCTGTTATGTGATGGCTGATCCGAAAGTAATGCCTCCTATGTTATTACATTGGCGCACAACATGAGAGGCGGATGTTGGTTGTATGGCAGTAGAGGCAGAACCTTCCCACCAATATTCAATTCCATTTTGTTGCCGCGTGGCAGATGGCAGCAGAGGGGTACTCTGACCAAATAGTGTCTGACATGGAAGTGCAGATGGAGCAAAGGTATGGAATTGAATTTACTGTGTAAGACCCACCCAGTGAAAGGGAGCTGCCAAACACACTGATTTTCTTTGTTCCCAAAAGTCCTGTAGCATTCTCTGTTACCTTCTCAGGCCTACAGAGTGCAGCTCCCAGGAGAGCTAGAAGAAGACTTTAAGCTCAGTTTTCTGGTGTCTCATTCCAGCCTTTAAACCTCATGTCCAATTTTCTCCATGAATTGCTTCAAATATTGTCTCCTTCACTCTCACAAAACCTTTCTAAACTTGTTCCCACCGTACCCCATGCTCCTTACCTAGTACAGAGGTGCTGGCTGCTACCTCTGGGCAGCCCCTGAAACTATTGCCATCTCAAACATCTCCAATTATGTTTCCATAAAAGCGTTTTCACAACTTTCCACACGCTGCTTCTCGCTTTTGGAGGGTGTTCCCAAAAAGCCCTAACACAGATATACCATTCTTTCCATATCTCCCTATTTAAATTTTTTCCTTGTCTAGATGCCAACAATGCAATTAGCAATAGTGTTGCTACTAGCATGCTGGTGGCTATCAGGATGGCTGATCCGATAGTATTTTCCTCATACAATTTCTCCTATTTTTTTCTCTTCCATCTGCCTTGGCGCATAATGAGCTGCTGAGGACAAGAATATACCTTTTGTATAGATTTTGTTCTGTGCCTTGCATAGATGGGTCTCTATCTTCAACCTGATCTTATGCTACCCAAATATAAATCAGTATATTGCTACAAAAACGATCACTTAGTGCCTAATATTGAAATAATACATAACAGCAACTAGCAAATCTTCATCTCATTTCAGATTAGCTGTATTATTTAGTTATATAGGTAGTGCAAACTGTTTAGTTAAATATGTAAATTATATATTTATATTAATTCTCAGCAGCTTTATAAGAGATGCTTGTGATATACAGGTGAAGGCAAGACCATCAATATTTAACCCACATGGCAACTCTGTAAGGGAGGTTTGTCACAGTACCAAATATTCTTGTCTTGTGGGAATTTAATTATGTCTCTCCTGTTTCATGGAAACTGTAGCCTAGATACAGAGCCACCAAACTGATAAACATAACTCAATATTTGGCATGTTATGAACAACCATATTTCAGAGGAAATTATTTGAATTCGCTTATAAAGATCATAAGCCTTGAAAGTAAATTACAGCTACAAATTTTGGCTTTGCAGAGCTCTCTGAACTGTAATAGCAAGGTTTGAGATAAGGTTTTTTTAGATTTTCAGAAAACAGAGTGAAACTTCACTTTCTTATAATAATGCCAACTCTACGTCTGTACTCTTGAGCTTATAGTAATATTATAATTATAAAACTCAATTTTCAGTAGAGTTGGACTAAGTGAAAAACAAAAGTGCTTCAGGCTGAGAGGACTTACCACAGGTCAGGATCAAATGATGAAGAGTTTTTGTTCAGTTATTTTATGTAACTATAAGAAAAAGATCAGATTAAGGCTGACTTCAGAATTTTTTCACTTCCTTTATAAAGTTAAAATGTGACTGTGTCACACTTTTTCTTCAACCACTCAAGATGTTTTCTGAGGGAGAACATTAAACTTCCATTTTCATATGCAGATACCACTGGTAACTCTAACTGTAGAAAGTACAGTCTTCTTTTTTCCAGCATCTTCACAAGTAAAGTATCCTCCAGTCTGTCTGGTTGTTAAATGAATAATGAAATTAGCACATTATGCCTCAGCAAAGGAAAATGTGATATAAAAATCTCCAAAATAGAGCTAAATTTTCAAATTAAACATAGCTCTAACTGCGTCCCACCTGCAGATGCTGTAGATTAACATTTGACCCCATGCTGATTTTGACTATTTACAACTTCACAAGCAAAACAATAAAAGCCCAACATAGGTTTGAAACTGTTGTTCTTATCAAGATCTAATTTATTCTTATGCAGCATTAGAGCACAACAGGAAAAAGGGATTACACCAGAAAAATGTAAACAAGTGTAGGTCAGTGCTGCTCTGCCTAAAGTTTGTGATTGTATCATCAAGGAATTTACCATGACTTGTGTATTTCTATGTGCATCTGTACAAATAAAAACCTCTTTGTTCTTAACTATCCTATGGCATTTAAATGATTTAAAACTCAGTCAAACTTGATGGATCAAGTTCCCAAATTCGGCTGAGCTTTGTGTGAAGGACACACAGGATAGAAGTTACTTTTATCATCCCAACCTTCTTTGCCTTGTCCCATCTCTGCCAGTTGCCAGAGTACATTTTGAGAGCATGTTCATTTCAAGGTGCTTCAATTTTCATCTGTGTCATCTTCATTTACCTCCAGCAATTATGCACTTATCAGGCTGACTAAAAAGAATTCAAAGGAAGACTTTGTTCCACTCTATTAAGGCATTTTCAGTATATCTGATACAAGTCATGCAGTGATAAAAGCTGTATTATCATACAATTGATTGTTCCATTTACTTGCGCAAACGATGCCCAAAGTTTTATTACCAAGAGAAAGAGCTGGTCCTCTATTCACTGAGACATTAAAATTACTAGGCATTTAGATGTGAATGAGTATACTTAATTAGGATTACCACTTGAAATTACAAAAGCCAAGATATTAAAATAGTTGCTATCCATGCTCATTCACCTGCTGGTGTTTTCTTGTCTGATTGAGCCCAAAGGAGTACAATTATTAACTTTTAATTTCTGGCCTTCATTGTTTTATTATCTGCCTGAAAAGGTAATGCTCCCTTGTTTAGCTTTAGAATTAAAATGTACGTAATCACTTGTCACTTTTCTTCACATTTTCATTTTGTTTCACAGAGAGGCCCGAAGACTCCTAACTTACACTTGGGAAAAAGTGGGAAGCATCTGAATAATAAAAATTTGTATAGGTGGTAACTTATGCCATCAACATTGCTCAGACGTGAGGGCTGGGACTGCAAGGTCTCACTTCAGTGGGACTGCAAAGTAAGCTCAAAGTCAGTTCTTGTGCTGACAGGTTGTACGGAAACTGTTGATCACGGCCTGAACTGGTGACCGAGCACCTGGAGGAGGGCTGTCGGTGCCTGGGGAGCACAGGCAGAGTGTTGGCACCTGTGCTCCCCTGGGAGTGGAAGGGGTGGGCTTGGGGTGAGGTCTCCTTGGGCTCATTTAAGGACCAGCTAGAGGAAGCTAAGGTAGCATAAGAAAAAGGAGCACAAGAAGGGAGTGGTATGGGAGTGCAGCTTGAGAAAGATTCCTTTCTCAAGGAGGAAGGAAATTGTGTGGAGTAGACCTCTGCTCTAGACATAACAATTGGCATAGCCATGTGAGTTTGAACTTTTTGGTACGCAGGTGCTCACTAAAATTATCTTCAGGAATCATCCATTTTAGTGTTTGACTATTTTTGAGACCAAATCTTAGAAATTCTGGTAAATCCTTTCTCAGTGCCTTACCTAAGAGGAACCTTTGGGGGGAGGGGGAACTAAGTGGAAACAAATGATAAAGAAACAACATTTAATTAAGATATGAAATATTTTCAGATACTTAATTCAGCTTCTGAAGTCCTGTTTACTCTTGTTTTTCATTTATAACCAGTAGTAGTCTTGGCCTGGATTGTGAATGCCAAAAACTGAAAACTAAATTGGGTAACTGCATATGAAATAACAGGAAAATGAGTGGTTCAGATACGAAGATAATATCCAGCAGCAGAATTTAAGTACAAGAGAAGGAACAAAAAGCCATTTATTCAAAACACTAAGTCCAGCAACTGAATGGCAAGAAACTCATAAATATTCTACTGTACCACATTAAAAATATGAACATTTGTTGTAGTAAAATCATTGCGAGCCTCCAGGTTTAGTGCAGGTCATGCTTTTTATGTGTAAGCCCATCATCCTAATCAACAAAGGAACAGCACTGCAAAAGTAGGATCTGGCCTGAAGGTTTTGTGGAGTTTGAATTCTTGTGGGCTTTTCATATCTTTGTAGTTTAATTGGCAACGAATATGCTGTCGGTTGCTTTTCATCCAACTTCTGTCTGTGGTCATGCTTGCACGTAACAGATTTCATGTCAGTTTTTTAGTTCAACAACAAACCCAGGCAACCTTGGAGTGACAAGATGTTTATTTTTGATTTCTGAAAGACATTATACAAAAATAAAATAAGTGCATCTATGGTTAAGGATATATTACAAGGGGTGCTGATCCCTACTTTCTTACACGTTATACCTGAGTGTGGTAAGGATCTTGATCAATATCAGATTGACATTTCAACTCATATTTATTGACTACAGTACTGTATGTTAAGAGTAAAACACAAAGTAGAAATGATTATCTTGCCTGCAACTGCACAAGTAGAGGCACATGAGCTGAGCAAGCTGTTTGGAGGAAATTGAGGGAAAACTGATGATTCAGAGTGAGCTTAATTCATCACAGGCACGTGTGGATTTGTCTGCTGTTCTAGCATTTAATTAGGACTCTTGTGCACAGAAAAACAAATTGAAAAACATTCTTAAGGCAATCCTTCAGATGACAGGAAAATCAACATAAAGACATCTTAAAAGTTTTTAACGTTGTATTTTAATGTCTGATTTAGCAGACAAAACGAGGCAATTTACAGTGAAATTCTGTGATGGTGACAAACAGTACAGAAAAAGAACTAGGACGCAAACTCCTGGTTCTGAATAAGGTTATGATATAGTTAGCAACCACCAGCCAGCTTCCTATCATATTGGAAGTTCTTTAAAGATATCCAGATTAAAATATATAATAACAGAACAGGTTTGATAAGCTTTCAAAGGCTTTCCTTAGTTTGGAACAGATCAAGAAAAGTACAAGAACAGCTTCTCTTCACCAAAAATCATTGAATACCTTTTGTTACAACCAAAAGAAAATTGTTTAAAAAAAACTTGTCTTTCTTATTGCAAAGAATTGATCAGAAAGTGTCCTTGTTTTAAAGTTTGCCTTATCAAACTAAATGTCTTTTCAGCTGTCTCAAATATCTGAAGTCTCTCTTCAAATCCCTTCACTGGGTTTCTTTCATCTGCTGTAATAGATTTTATCTCTACAGATGAAATCCTACTCTGTGTGTGCGCTTTTGAGTGCTCTCTTCAATAAGGATGCAATTCTGCCTTCACTCTTTGAATGCAAAGCCTCAAACCTCTTACCTCCACCCTGGCTGGTTGATCTAAGCCTGTCCACAGAGCCATTACCACCAACACGCTGTCCCCCTCTCACTCTCCCTCAATGCTGGCCTTACTTCACCCTCTCTTCCCCAGTTACCGCTTCTCTCACAGAAGCTCTTTCCTTCACATCTGTCCAAAGAAGTGCTAATCTAACAAAACAAAGGAGAGCAGGATTACAATAACCACTTTGATTAGAGTCATCACTGATTTTACATTGTCATATCCATTCCTTATACTCTGGGTCTCTATACTGTAAAACTACGTATCTCTGTCAGCAAAGCTCATCAGACCCATGGGTCATACAGCTGCAAAGTGGATTTACACTGAAGGGTTTTCTTCAAGTACCTCATAGTTTGTACAGCAGAAGCTTGCTGAAGTCACCTTTTGACATGAAAGTGGATGCTGGGCCTCACTGATAACAGTCATTGCGTTTTAAGAACAAAAATAGTGTGGCAAGTCATTTGTGTCTAGTTGTAAAGGATTTCATGAAAGTACCACACCTGCCAAAGCTCCAAAAGGTCTGTTGGATGCTGAGGTCCCTGTTAGAGATGCTGTTTTATGATATCTTGCCCTGAGACTGATACTTCTTCCTGGAGGGAAAGGATGTTATCAGTTTATGTAGTTATTGCAGTGCATAGACAGTGTGCCAGTCCATATGAGTATTCAAAGCAATTCAGCTTTGCCTGCTAACTGCTCTACAGTTAATTGCAGAAAATGTGTGCTGCTGGCTGATTTATTCTTGCATGAAGCTGTATAACTTTAAGCCTTCATCTGAAAGGGTTTATAGACCACGTTTCCTGTGTCATCAGAAATAACAGTCTCTTTTTCTTATCCATACTTAGGCTTCAACTCACGGTGGATATGTTTCTTGATTGAATCTTTTGCTTGTTGGTCTCTGAAGCTGCGGAGATAAAACTATTCTTGCTGTGAGGTGAGTCACTGTCATTTCAATTACCAAAAAAACTTTTTCTAAACATCGGCATTTCTTGTTACAGCATTTTCTATTTCAGAATATTTAAATCTATATCAACATCGCAATCCTCTCTTGGTTTTGTTCTGCTCACACTCAATGCACAACTATTAACACTTTCAGTGATAAGTATCTTCCACAGACCCAAACTCTTTGCTGGCGCTGGCTGAGATTCTGTGCTTTCCTTGTTACACCAGTGTGGAGTGGTACATCAGCATGCAGCACACTGCAGCTACCCAGCTTTCTGGAATCAGAGTTTGCTTGTTTTCCCTCTGAAACCCCATCCTACATCCAATAGCCCCCAGGAAGCTGCTGAAGCTGCTGAATTCCCAGAAATTTCTCCCCAGGTGGAGACCTCATTGCCTGACTCCTTTCACAGTGTGGCTTCCAGGAGACTTTCATTCTGAGCATGCTAAGCTACCGTATTTCCCATGACACTGAATCTATATCAGGTTAGGCCAAATTTTTCTGACATTCAAACTGGAATGCATTTTAGATAATGGGCAGCACTTATAAAAGGAAAAAAAAAAAGCAAACAACAAAGAAGAGAGGTGTGTAGGTACATGGTGCAGCTATACTAGGTGTGGGTGGTAAGTGAACATGAGGGGAAAATAAATAGTGGCAAATGGCTTGAGTGAGGGGGTCCATTTTCATTTCTTGAATGAAGCTCTTTGCAGCTGAACTAAGACTAACCTTGAGAATATTCCCATGGCCACTAAAACAGGAGGAAATAGTACCTGTCTGTGTTACTTTGGTCCCTGCATTATCTTCCTGAAGTGAGTTTTTTAAAGTACTTTACATGTGAATAGGATATAGCAGAATTGTCAGATATCCTCTGTGACAGAGTGAGAATGTAATGCCAAAGAATTTTCCAATGTAAATATCATCATTGCTGGTTTAATTAAAAAAAAATCAAAATATATACCAAGTGTACTTGCATAACTAGCACAGGAAAGATTAAAACCTTTTCTAACAAATAGTTTCTATTTGTTATTCAGAATGTCTTTTAGGGATTCTTCAAAAATCTCAGAGATAAACAGGTTTAATCCTATTGGCAAGTATTATTCAAGCATACATGCAAACTGTGAAAATAGCTAATGTAAATGGTATCTATTTACTTTTCATTTTTGAAAAGTACCCAGTGGTAAACTCCATAAAGGCCAAGGAGGCAAATAATGAAGATTACGTTGTTTCTGTGTGCACACATTTTCCTCATCAATTCCAGCAGATTTCCCGTAAATCTGTTTAAAAATACTTCTGTTAATGAGTCATACGGTGAAATCCCCATATCAGCCTTACAGCTATGAAGTAACAAAGCCAGTGGGGCACAGTGCATCATACTACTTACACCTGAAGAGATAACTCACAGAAAGAAAGAGGCATAAAATTGAGAAGCACAGTTGCAGAAGTAAAACTGACAATTCCCCTCCCATTTCTCCAGCCGCAGCAAGTGTGAAATGGCTTAAGGTCAAGTGTTCAATAGGCAAAGCAGTGTATGCTCAGTGTAGCATAAAAACCACCACCCTTATTATACAAGAGCCCATTTACAGCGAGGAAAATGGAAGATGTCAAAAAGACCAGGTTTACCAGAAAGAGAATTCCAAGAAAGTTCAGGGCTGAATGCTGCTGTTGGAAAGATGATAACTTTTGCCTCAAAGTCTCCTTGGATCAGTTCATTATCCTCCTTATCTGATGCTTGTTATTTATCTTCAGATAATACCATTTTTCTTCTGCCAACTAGAAATTAACTTTAGATTAGTAATTGCAGCCAGCAAATAAGTAACAAATAAAATGTTTGCCAATAAGTCTCAAAAATATGAAGGTCATCTTTATTCTGAAGATTTACAAAAGGACCACTTTTGCTTATTTATTTGTATTGTATTGTTAGCTAAGATGGCTTAACTGAAAATTTTTCCTTCTGTGAACGCTGCCCCCTGCTCTTTTGTGCTTCGTGAGTCTGGGTAGAAGAGAAGAAAATGCATAGCCCCAGGTGAGCACTTATGTGCTCCAGTGGTATCCATGAGTCAGAGAAGAACGATGGCCACCAGCCTCTCTGGAGTCTATTGCAGAAGTCATTGATTTCTTCACACCAGTAGCAAGTGGTATTTGGAGTAGATGCATGGGTGTCCAACTTTCTAGATTGCCTGGGCTGCATTGAGTGAAGAGGAATTGTCTTGGGCCACATATAATATATATAATATATTAAATGTACATAAGTAACTAAATTTCTTTCTTTTTAAATTTTTTTATAAAAACATCAGAAAAAAAAGCAGACAACAGAAACATAATGCTAGAGGGTTGGACATGTATGGAGTAGAGGAACAAATTTTTCAGTTTTGTGACTTAGGAGTAAAACATGCTTCACAAAGAGTCTGGTCCATGCTTGAGATTTATCCTGATTTTTTTTTTCATTCTGAAGTTCCTGGAACTTTAACATTTGTGAACAAAACTCTTCTCTCCTCCTGATCTGATGTGACTTACTAATAATTGGCAGGAAAGCTATTGAGAAGAGCTTGGGCATGTTTGCACCTCTATCTTTGCCAAGAGCTGAGGAGACAGGCCCTGGCATTTTTTGGCAGAAAGTGGCAACCATCTCCCTGCTCCTCTTCCAGTTTGAGATGAGCTGGAACAACCCAGCTGCATCCTCCTCCTGCCCACTGGCTTGCCACCCCTCACATCAGTACTCAGATACCCAGCTGCCATCCCAGCTCAGCCTCTGCTGTCTGTGAGAGGACCCAAGCTTAGGAGCTCTGTTTACACTCTTCCAGAGTAATACGCTGTTTCAGACCAGTGGGCCCTTTCTCTGTCTTAGATGGATAAATAAGGGAATGCTGTATCTAAGCCCCTGCAAACCTGAAATAACCATATTCATCAGTGGAGATGCCAGGATGTTTCAAAGAACCTGCTTCTTAAAATCCTTTCTGGTTTCGCTATGATTTACTTCATGTGGTAAAAATCATATACCATCTTATAGTAAGAACAAACAGCAACAGCATTCTCATTTTAACCTCGGCCTGAAGAGATGGGTTTGTTAGCAAGTACTCTTTGCAACAAACAACAAAATAATGGGACTAAATAAAAAGTGTAAAAGAAACTCAAAAATGATGCTTACATCAATAAATAATAATCATAAATAATTCTGTTTGATCCGAAGATACTCCATTATCTCTAGAGTGTCGTTCGCAAGGGAATAGAGGAATCGGCATGTCCAAGAGTTTATTCTTTCTTATATGATCAGTAGGCTCCAGGATTTTTGTTTGGTTCTTAGCTTTGGAAGTAAGAATTTGGGGTTCTTGATTAAGAAATGATGTTTAGTTTAGGAGAAGAAAGATTTTACTTTAAAGATGAACCTGAACTCTTTATTGCAAACATCACTGTAGTTCAGCATCCCTAATCTATCTTTTATGTGGAGGGGGTCAGAGAGTCAGGCTTATATGTAGAATAATACTGGGCAAAGGAGGAATCCTAGCAACTTAATTTAGACTTTCCTCAGCCTCAACAGGGATGGGGCTTAGTCCAGTCCTAGACCCACCATGAAAGCAGGCCTTTCACGTGTGCTTGTGCCTCCAGCAGAAGCCTGGATCAACCTGCTTGATACATAGATCCAAAACCATCAGGTATCGCAGCAGTGACGTACGCACAGAGAAATCCCAGAGGGAGATGAAGATACCTTCAGTGGATGGTGTTCATACAGCGATGTTCATTAAATGTTCAGAAGTTTTTATGGAGGCCAACATTTTTCTTGTCATTTTGTCTTGCTTTCACAACATTAATCGCCCGTTACCCATTAGATTGTACGCAATGTGTCAGACAGTGTAGGGAAGGTCCCTTTGACTGGACAAATGAGCACTTTCCCAAACTGTGGCATGTAAAATGGAAATAATTGCATCTACAGCAGAAGTGCCTCCTGATATACCAAATACCTTCAGTCTGAAGAATTTTGTTTCCTTACTTTTCCTGTGTGAGGCTACCACTTCACAAAAGGCAAATGACAATTAAGGCACAATCTAAGCAGAAATGGCCCTGCACTGACTCAGTACCTCTGCACTTTGAAAACTTCATAGCCAGAACACGCAGTGTAACAGGTAATCTCCATCACAGTGCTGTGCTGCAGCTTCCAAGCTGTCTGGCACAGGCAGCCATGACGTGCAGGTAGGATCACAGAATCACAGAATCACAGAATTGCAGGGGTTGGAAGGGACCTCAAGAGATCATCGAGTCCAACCCCCCTGCCAGAGCAGGTTCCCTATAGCAGGTTGCACAGGTAGGCATCCAGGCGGGTCTTGAATATCTCCAGGATGGACGTGTGCACACAGGCAGATGTTCATGAAATCATCCCCAAACTTCTCTTTCAAGGCTGGCACAAGAAGGTGTAGAGACCTTGATTTCTTTTTAGAGGCTTTGCTCCTAGCTTCTTGTCTAACATGGGAGAGAAGAGCAGCAAAGGCAGCAAAACGACCGCTGTATAAGCCAATTTAGGTAAAATTATTGACATAATTATTGAATAACAAATTACATCTAGAATCATAGACTCACAGAATCTTTTAGGTTGGAAAAGACCTGTAGGTTCATCAGGTTTGACCATCACTACTAGGTCCACCACAAATCATGTCCCTAAGCACTACACCCACACGTCTCATAAGCTCTAAAAAATTTAGAACTTGCATGTATGAAGAAACAAGAGAAACACAACAGAAATGAATGAATGAAATGTCCATGGTGGGAGGGGGGGGACATGAAGCTGTTATTAACTAAGTTTTATATTAATCTGCACATTTAGATCCAAGCACCTGAAAATAATGAGATGTAAAATGAGAGGCCAAGGTTGTTCTTACATCTTATGGCCTATTTACTTCTTATTAAAAAACAAAACAAAACAAAAAGCAAAAGCAAAAAAATCCACCTGTATTAAGAATTCCAAACTTCCTTATTTTGTGTCTTTGGGTATTTTCATTCCCTCATCAGTGAGTTTTACATATTAATTTTCTGCTATATAGTACCTCTATCTCTTTTAAGTTTGATGCTTTCTTGTTGCCCTTCATTGTCTGTTAAACAACATTTCTCAACAAATAACTTGTTTTCTGCCCATCTGTTTCCTTTTTTACTTTTTAAGGAAAAAATCTATGAGCAAAACACAAGCTATAGGTAAATCATTCATAAGCAAAGGGAATCAACTGCTTAGAGAACACACTTAAAATTCTGACTTTTTTAACCAAGAAACTGCATTTCATGAAACAATCTGAAATACTGACTCAGAATTTGGTGATTCATGTTGTAAACGGTTCTTTTTTTCCTAAAAACGTGACATTGAACATGCCTTTGTTCGACAAGGAAGGTATTCTGGGGACGTTCTATCCAACCCCCCAGATCATTGTGATTGGCGTTATCATTAAGTCATCATACTGTGTCATTTCCCATCTTGGTAAAGGGAGAACACTGATCTTCAAAAGAAACATGATAGATGTCACCATGGAGCAATAATTTTTTTTAGAGAAAAAGGTTGAAGATATCTTCATTCAAAAGAGACAATTGCTCATATGCAGTATCCACATTTGATAAATTTGGTAAAAGAGCTTCTGTTAGTGAACCTGCACTGGAAATTGTTAATTGTCATCCTACCATGTATTGTCATCCTACCAAAGTCTTCAATGCAAAGTGCTAATACAAACTTCCATATATACTGAAGTTCTGTTACCTACAAACAATTTTTCAAGGAATGAAGCAGATATTTTTCTTTATCAAAACACATCAGTAGAAGCAAGAAAAAAAAGTAAGACAATACTGTCCACTTAACAGTTTTATTAATAACCATGATTCTTTTGTAGTGTCACTTGCTTAGCATACTTAACCTGTGGATGCGGTAAACACTTCACAATTATTGATAATTTCCTTTAGAATCACAATAATTTTTAATATATTGAACACTTCTGTCTGGATACTACTAATCCTTGCATAATGATTCTTTCATTGACGTAGAGTTTGTCTAAGACTCAACACCACATATCAGTAGTTAGATTACTACTCAACTGCTCCCTAGAATACCGTATTGATTAAACTAATTCCTTGACTTTTTTACTGTTTGTGTGTAGCATCTTGTCCCTTTATATTCATAGAACCACAGAATGGCTTGGGTTGGAGGGGACATTAAAGCCCATCCAGTTCCAACTCCCTGCCATGGGCTGGTTGCCACCCACTGGATCAGGTTGCCCAGGGCCCCATCCAGGCTGTCCTTGAGCACCTCCAGGGATGGAGCATCCACACCTTCTCTGGGCAACCTGTTCCAGTGCCTCACCACCCTCTGAGTGAAAAATTTCCTCCTAATATATAATCCAAATCTCCCCTCTTTCAGTTTAAAGCCATTCCCCCTTGTCCTATCACTATACTCTTTGTTGTTGTATTTAAAAAAAAACCTACTGAATGTCATATGTGCATATGTATGCTTGCATTTCTACCCCTAACACCTGAGGGATTAAAATTGCCACCATTAATAGGCAGTCTGCAGCGATGGCCCACACAAAGGAAAGAAACCTGAATTACGCATTGTAAAAGCAGTCACTTGAAAAAACTCACAGGACAGATCAAGCAAAGAACAAATTAATCCCCTAGGAAAGATCAATCCATCCAAGGCAAACTAGTGACATTAATTATCCCTAATGCGGTTGTGGGAGAAGTGAGACAAGCCGGAACCAAAGCCATTACATGCCTGGCGGTGGGAGGGGGCCCAGCGATCCGTCCCTCCCTCAGCAGACAGCAGAGATGGAGCCGCACGGCCTGTACCGAGCTGTCGGCAGCATCTCCGTGCTATCACAGACTTGGCAGGCACTTTTTGTAAAGCAGTTTGCAGGGAGAAAGAGTGCAAACAGGAAAACAAGAGCCAAAGCAGGCAGAAGTGTAGGCTTCTTGTCACAGAACAAAATCTGCTTCTTCAGAACGTTTCATAAATATCGACACACATACCCCTCCCACAAGAAACATAAATAAATAAGCAAACAGCAACAACTGCAGAAGTGCCTTGGACCCAAGAAAATTTCTCAGCAAAATGGCACTTGCCAGCAAAGCCTCTGCCATGACTGTCACAGAGCCTTGAAGCTGAGTGTCTCTGAGGTCAGCCCACACAGCACGCTGGGCCTGCTGCCTGTCGCTCAGGCCACAGGCCTGGGCAAGCAGATGTGAGCTCCTGAAGGGGATGAACACTGGTACTTCTAGAAGCAGCGTGATTACAGTAACTTCTGATCAATGCCATGAAAAGCAATACTGACTGGATCGATTGCACTGGAGTTGCTTTATTCCCTGTATTTTACATAAAGAATAAGCTCTCTAAAATGAGCCTCAGAGAGACTTTGCTGCAGAAATCAATCTTCCCTGTTAAAGAAATGTGAAGTCAGATGTGAAAAAAGGAAAACAAAGTGCTTACTGAACCCTCATGTTCTCCCTGGTGGAGAAACCCTTTGCAGACTCCAGTGGCAGCTAAACTCTTGCTGAGGACTTTCACAGCCAGCCAGCGCATTCATCAGCTGCTGCCAACCCAGAGTGAAGACTAACCAGATTGCTGATAGCAGACAGTCCGTGCACAGCCTGTGGAGCTACCTAGATGCTTAAAAACTGGGCACAACTATTTCATAAGGATGTGCCAAGGCCTGTGGCTGCCTCTCTGCCATGGGACTGCCCTGGCTCCCTGGGGGCAGCTATGCTCTCGCCACACTGTGTACAAGATGAGCTTAAAACGTCCCTTTAAATGTCAAAGCACTTTCCCCAGCTGAACATGCTAGGTGGTAACATGTCATCTCTTGGCCCTTTGGTTCAAGGCCAGACAATACTTTTTATGGTCAGTGTGGGAAAAGAAGTAGGATCTTCTTGCTGGTTTGCAAGACCTCTGTAAGCAGAGCACCAGAGAAGGCTTTCCAGCTGCAGCATGTCCCACAGGAGAAATGTCCCATAGGGGGAAGGAGGTGGCTTCTGAGTGTTCTGCCAGAGGGTTCTTCTCTGCTCGCGCCACTGTTGAGGCAGACAGCTGGCCCTTTGCGAAGCCCTGCAGCACCAAGCTGCAGATGGGACAGCTGGAAGGATGTGGCAATACCTGTTAAATTTGTACGCAGTCCAGTAACAAGCCCTCAGGAATGTCACCTGTCTCCATATCGCTGCTGCAAATAAAATACCAGGCCTGGCCATGCTTTTCTCAAAGAGGGCCACAGATAGGGAAAAAACCATGGCACTAGAAAGTAAAAAATGTCCTAATGATTTTTCAAGAAATCCATGAAATTCTCAAGATGCATCACATTTCTGACAGCAGATAGCCACACAGAGATAAAATAGAAGAGCAACCACTGGAATATGTGGATTGTGTGATTTATAAGATGGTTTCTGGGATGTTCCAGCCTATATTTCTGCCAATTCACTGCCTAACTGGCCAAAGCAGAGTGCTCAGAGCAACATTTGATGGACTTTTCTGAGGGCTTCCTACCATGGGACCAAGACCAATCTTAATCTGGAGCTTTTTGGTGTTTTTTGTCAAAAGCACTGTCAGAACACCTCAGCAATGCTACCTGTAATGATTAGAGATGCTGTAAGTTCTCTCATGCATATGTGTAATTATATTCAAAGATATAGATGCATAATTTAAATTTGTGCTGCTTGTAGCTTTGAGATAGATTGCAAAGACTTGTGACACTGCTAGATAGATTTAATTTGCCACTCAGTTTTTCACTCTGCATTCGGGTCCCTAACCCATCTGACCAGGATACCATGGAGAATTTCAAAGCATTCAGCAGACTCCAGCAGCATCCATCTGCCCCAAAAACACCATTTGGCAGAATCATGTTCTCACCACCTCCTGCAAGCGTGCAGTTTGCACACACCCACAGACCTTCCTTCTCCCACAGCCACCTGGCGTGAAGCCTGGTTCAGTCCGGAAGAAACAGGGCTAGAAAGAGTTACTGACAAAAGTGCAATTTTTCATTGAGTTTTCCGTACCCTGTAAGTACATGGTGATGCTGTACGTCCTGTTATTCAGGAAAGCACAGCACTACGGGCAGTGGGATACTGATGAGGGGAAAGGAACGCCAGCAGAGGGAAGTGGTGCAACTAGAGTTGATGCAGTGGAGTGCCCCACCTCCCACTTGCTCTTTCTACCTCCAGGCATGACCTTGGAACCTCTGAGGCAGCAGGAAAAAGGAAGGCCAGCAGTAATTTGCAGGAGAAACACAATTAATGCATTAAAGCTAATTCACGAAGCAATCCTCCATCACAGTAGTGCCTTCCCTGATCTCTGCTGAGAAGGGCTGCAGACTCCATTGGAGACAGGCTGGGAATCACCACTGAGAGTTACTTGAGGACTGTTTTTCTACACAGAAGCTCTGCTGGAGCACCAGCCTTCAGAGTGAAGGGAGCATGCAGCCCCTTTTAACCTTTCAGAGAGGCTGTGAAGAACAAGGGGCTGCTGGCAGGATGAGCACTTCTCTGCATCCTGGGGACACTGAAGACATTCTCTGTTGTTCGTCTTTCGCTGTTTGTTTTTGGTTTGTTGTGCTATTATTATTATTTCCCCAAAAGTAAACTGAAGATTTTTCACTCCTTTGACTTTTTAGTCTGAGCACAGTTTACCTAACTTTGCCATCTAGTGCCCAAGTCCACAGCAGTTGCTAACAACAGCAACACCAAAAGCTTGATGAGATCCTAGAAAGCAGTTTTGTACGAGGTGTAACAAAAAGATTTTTACATCACACCTGTGTTGTCTTGCACCTCAGATCAGCTTGTTCCTGAGTCCATTGGTATAACTCCATCGTTCCTCCCTGAGCTCTGCTGCATCACTTGCTCCAGAGGCAGTACCAATTTCAGAGATCAAAATAACTGAGTGCCAGATCTAGTCCAAAGAAAGTGTCAACTTCACATTGGAATTCAAAATTTTTTAAAGAATGTTTGAAGAAATGACCATATTCTCTCAAAGAAGTTGCTGATGATAGCTGCCATCACACTACAGGTACCAAAGACACGATTATTTTTGTGTTGATAACTGGTTTTCATGGAAGCATTGGAAGAATAATAAAAGAAACTGTCAGAAGTTCATCTGCAAATTGTATCATTACAAACGCAGTTCAGCAGTCCCTTTACAAGGGACACAGCAGTTCTTCCCATGACTGGCACCTGAACTTGAGGCTTTTCCAGCAGCACTGCAGTATTCCACGTGCCTCTTGGAAGGACCAGTTGAGTGTATGAGAACTGTCAAAGATCTATTAAATCAGCTGCATGAGAACTGCTTCGTCACAGCTACCTATCACCTCTTCCTCCGTCAAAACACTTCACTTTAGAGGAACAAAGCAGATTATAAATCCCAGCAGGAAGAACGTGAAAGCAGGAGACGAGCTGTCCTCAGACACAGGAATCCAGCTGTGACTGGCACAAAACCTTGATATTCAGCATATTTACTAAAGCTTGATGTTCATTTAAATTTTCTATCTATGTATATTTAAAACTTACTATTTTAAAATTATATATTTATTTAACACTTCTTATCTAGTGCATTTATTTAGTACAAGGCACAGAACCTTAGTATTACTGAGCCGCAATGAGAACTATTTCACTTTGCTAAATATTTTCTATCATAACATCATAGCAAAATACGTGAGTGACCATGCAGCCCTCCCCTGCAACCCCGGTGTATGAAGTCATCCACTCACTCATGTGTCCCTGCAGGAATGAGTTATCCCTCTGGCTGGTTTCATGCTGTGAGTCTGTTGCCTGGAAGGGCTCAAGCGCACTGGATGACAGGTAGCAATAAAGCCTTGGGGGCAAAGAACATGAGCAAATTCACCACAAAACCATTTGAGTAAAGACTGGTGACTGGTGGCACTGAGTATGTGAACTCACCATTTCTCACCCTAGTGTAAACTGAAGATTTCTCAGAAGAGAAGAAGGTAAGAACAAGCAGATCACATGCCTTGCATGCACGGGAGCATGCTTGAGCAGTTACCATGGAACCAAGAGGATGCAGTAGCCCAATTGTCAATGTGGTTTATGGTTATTTCTCATGTTAGCAAGCCATATGGTAAATAGATGTCGTTGGAAATCAATAAAAATTATCTGCAGCCAATGGGAGGCAAACAATGGCCTGGGCTTTGCTTGTAACTCAGGAGCTTTTTGCTTTCTTGTACATGGTATCAAAAAGCTTATTGTAAGACAAGTAGTTTGTAAGAGTTAACTCCTCTGGACCCCAAAAATGCTTGAAATGAAAATTCCTCATTAGAGACGGAGAGCACTTGTCAATGAAAGTGTTGATTAATGACCTGTTTTGCTCAAATATTTGAAGCTGCTCTTGTCTAAACCATATGAAGATAGAAAAAGAATTATTAAAAAAGCTCTATAGGTTTCTTGGCAACAGGTTATTTGATTTGGCAGAGTAAAATGCATTTTCATAGGACCTCGGATGGATCTTAGCAGGAAGGTAATGCACGCAAAGCTCATTTGGCAGCATGAACAATCTGGCTGCAGAGTGATGGATGGTAACAGTACATTTATTTTAACACAAATTTTGTATTTATGTTATTTAAATAGGACCTTTGAAAAATAATAGCACTTTAAGATTTTCCACCACAGAGTCCCAAGAATTTGCAGTATCCCTAGAAATAAAATCCAGTGCTGTATCAAACTGTTAAAAAAAGATTTACACTTGATAGGAACCAGGCTTCCCCAGGCTGTAGGATACTCCAGAGTTTTTAGTTACATAAAATGCTGGGAGGCTACAGGAAACAAGTGATTGTCTCATTTGTACTTCTTTCTCACAGTTCTTGAGTGAATAAATTGTAAATAGTCTTTCAAATGCTACAAACACTAGAGTCCACTGTGCTTACCACGGTAATGATGCAATAATTGCGTGGCATGGTGCGGCAGTGAACATGTAATGACAGCTGTAAGCACAGTGTGATCGCAGTCACTGCTACGTGCACTGCCAGCACAGCAGATCTGTGGAATCATTAGTGTGTCAGTGGATGCTCCAAATAAGCATCTTTCACATATTTGAGTATAAATATTGGTGGCGTGATAAGGCTTAAGGATCTCCCACATTCATCAGTAGCTCATTGCAAGAGGAGTTTGGAAGAAACAAAACAAAAAAGAAATAAAATTCTTTACCACAGGGGACTTTAGCTATGGCTTTTTGGGTCTCCCCAGACAATGTACCTTAATGAAGAGATACCATCAGTTAAGAGGACAGACAACAGGTGAAACTCTACGCCAGTTTGGTTTTTCATATTTTATAAGGAATGTCTGCAGATGTTTGCTGAGAGCACCTCTGTGCAGTGGCTGTTGAGAACTGCAGCAGTGAGAAGCAAGCTGCTCTCATGGGAGTAGATAAGAAAGGAAAAACTGCAGATAAGAGAGACAAAAACACACAAACAAACAACAGCAAACTAAGCCAAAACAATACCTCTCCTTTGACCTTAGGAGTTTGCTTATTAGCACAGCCAGGCAGCTCTAGCAATGGAAAGCCAAAAACCCCAAGCACCTTTGCTGGTCCCTGAAATTTTATGCTCAGGTGTGCTGCTGTGGTGAATTTGCCACAGTTCACTCTCTCCAAGGAGTGACTCAGTGATGATGCCCTCATTTTGCACTTCCTGCACATTGGCTTGAAGGAACTCAAATCTGCATTTTGGTAAATAAACATTACATCTAAACTATTTTTACCAAGGTTGTGAAATCTGGTCTGGCTTGTGCATTAATGCTGATTTTCTATAAACACAAAACTTAAAATTGTAAATTGTAATTTTTTTCCCCACTGTGTTAATGGATAAGGTAATGCTTTCTCCTCTAAATGGAAACTGAAATTTGGTTTGTGTATTGCTTAAATTAACAACACATTACATAACAAGTAGAAATCATATTATGTTACACTTTGGGAAGAAAGTAGAAAATACTGAAACCTTGTGGGAAATGTAGATAGTGGAATGTAATTAGTCATATTAGTTTCTGGCCAAAAGATTAGATTTTAGGTCCATACCCTTATTAAAAGTTTTACTAAGTAATGGCAACAGGCAAAGATTTTCTAATTGTACCCCAAAAGAGAAATAAAGATGTGTGACTTTTGCACAACATTTTATATTGGGAACTGCATTTTCTGAAGAACTGAGGAGATCCTATGATGGGTCTCCAGTCAGGTCTCAGGATACAAAGATAAACGAACGCACTGAATGGAAAGGCAGCCTGTGTAACTGATGTAATTGTTTTAAGTTGCACCGTGAAGTAATATACATAGCCAATGGCGTTGTTAACATTGAAAACTTGTATATGATCATCTCTATTGCAAGGTGCAGGGGAACTGTTAGGTCAGGGCCTGAACTGGTGATTGAGCACTTGGTGAAGGGGTGCGGTTGGCCCGGGGAGCACAGGCAAACTGTTCACACCTGTGCTGCCCTTTGACCGGAACGGGTGGGCCTGGGGTGGGGTTGCCCAGGCTTAGACAAGGGCCAGCCAGGCAGAGATTGGAGAGCTTGGGGAGAAGTAGCAGTAGCATGTGAGCAGTGGGAGAGAGAAGCGGAAGGCAGTTGAAGCACAAGCAGCAGAACCAGCACTGGAAGATGGGAATCAGAACTCCTGGCTCCAGATGAGACACAAGGAAGTCAGATGCAAATTTATGAATGACATCTGAAGTACAGCAGGGCTAAATATTAAAATACATAAGACCAGTCTAGCTATTCAGACTTAATGCAGTGTCTTGTCTCAATTTCTTTCTTTATCATTATTTCCAGAGATAGAACTTTTAAAAAAAACCTTTACTAGCCCAAATATATGCAGAAAAATGAATGTCCCACCAGAACTTCTTGAGAAGTTCTTGAATAGAAAAATCAGATTGTCTTTTATAATTTCAAGAAAGAAAAATTCTCCCCATATGAGTAGAAGCTTTGATTTTTTTTTTCTTGACAGTATTAGACTTTCCAAAGAAATTACCCAGAGCGACTATCCCTGCTGAATACCCCTGCAGCTTTTCCACGAATGTGGATCGAAATTTGCAATTAATAGCCACCATTTCTCCAACTCATACCTCTGGGCAGCACTACTAAAAGTGTTTAATTTGATTTAACTCTGCCACAGTACTTCACAAAGAAAGGTGATTTTTTCCCCTTCTTTGGCAGGTTATTTTAAGGTGTCAATTCAAATTTTTGGCACTGATGTCAAATCTTTCCACAGAAAAGCTATTCCTATTCTCCATGGGGCTGTTAAATGTAAAAGTAATAGACTCCATACTTCATGAACTGTAATTTTTCCTCTATCCTATTACTACAATTTTCCACCATGCTGTTGACAGGCTTGCTGGCTCTGCCACACCTGAAGGAAGGGGTTTATTCATTTGTTTTGTCTTGGTGACATTTTCATGAGAAGGGAGGAGCTGGCCAGAGACAGCCAAGTTGGAGATCTGCGTGTGCTGACAAAGGCAATGGAAGGCCCAAGCAACGAACTGCTGCATCTGTCCTGGGGAGGTGGTTGTTCTGCTACCAGAGCAGAAGACTGTTTTCCTCAGATTTCCAGAGTAAGAAAAAACATCAAACTGCAACCCCAAATAGTTCTCCATGTGCAAGGAAAAGGTTTTAATGTGTTTTGTTGCCCCTGAATAAGCACAGGATTTGGAGCAGCTGCTAGGATTGTATGCTCACCATTCTTTTCCTGCAACACCAACAGTTTTTACCATCTGTATATGAGCACTGCTTTGGCTTTACAGCACTCAGAATTGTAATTGTGGGAACTGAAAGATGAGTGAAATGTTAACATTCACGTAAGTATTTCCCAAATCACTATGCCATGAAACGACTGCTTTCACTGGAAAAAGAAAAAGAAAAAGAAAAAGAAAAAGAAAAAGAAAAAGAAAAAGAAAAAGAAAAAGAAAAAGAAAGAAAAGATATCTGGTCAGAAGTTCAATTTTGAAAAAGCAGAGGAGTGAATAACACATTGTATAATTATGCTGCAGAAGTACAATTATGCTCTGTAGAACCAATACTTCAGTGTTGTGCATATAGACAAAAATCCTTCAAAACTGTGCTAAAGAAGAACTCCAGTTCTGTTCCAGACTCAGCTGCTGCCCATACTGAGCACGGTGAGAGCTTCCCTGAGCAATAGGTGTGGGACCCAGTGGTGGGCAGCTGCCTTAGAGGTCCTGCAGCAGTGGGAGGGTGCCTTGAAAATGAGCTGTCACTGGAAACAGCTGAGTGGGAAGCCAAGAGATGGTAGCTCCACAGAGAGAAAAGCAGGCTCATATTCATGGAGAATGGGCGTACTTGGGTTTGGCTGGTATTTGCAGCACCACTGGCTTGAAATCAGCCCATCCCCTAACTTCTAAGGCCTTGAGATAACCATACAAAATTATAGCATAGTTAGCAAAGCTGCTGGGAAAAGTAATGCAGCCGGAATTGTTGAACAGGCTCATCTGTTCTTTTCTCTGCATTCATCTTACAGTCTTAAAAATGTTTCTGACAAACAGAGGATGATGCTCTTTTGCCTACTGAGGGATCCCACATATCAAAGCCGCAATTCAATTATCTGTGAAGCTTTTCAAAAGTCTTCAGCACTGCAACAAAATTTAGTGTGGATTAACTTCCAGCTGGGAAAATAATAGGTGGAAATTTCGCTCCTTTATATATGAGAGAACAAAAACATGGATATTTCTACGTAAAATGTTAGCAGTTTCTTCTCTATGTATAAATAATTGCTGATAACTTGGTGTAGGGGAATAAGCTAATTATTTTGCAGCTCAGACCTGTACCTACAGTACTGTATGTGTAATCTTCTGGTCTTGTTTGTGTATTCTGCCTGACTCCTTCAACCTTGCACCCGTTCTGTTTGCTGAGGACACTGACTCAAAGAGCAGAGAAATGACTACAGTGAAAATTTTCATTTCAGATCTCATTTCTAGACTATCACATTATTTGCAGTACCCTGATGGTAGGAAGAAAACACAAGGTCTTGAGGTTAAATTCCATGGCCTGTTTCAGTCTTTTTAAATTCCTGTGGAGCAAAAATCCTATGTAACCACCTTGAATTAGACTGGAAATGAGCAAAATCAGCTATTGCCTTCCCCAGGGGTCCAAAGTAATGCATCACAGATTTTTTGCTCAGGCAGAAGATGCTTAAAATGACAACTACACGCCTTGGCCTCCAGCCTGAGCCCAGCAGCCCCTTGCACAGAAGCCTGCAGGGAACTCTGTGGCAATCCAGAGGCTGTGTTCTTTTTCCTGGAGGAGAAGCAGTGTTACCTCCCTGAGGGCACTGCAGGGCAAATTACCCATTACTGACAGCTGGGCATCTTCTGGGGCCTGGGCAGGAGCCAGGTAGGCCCAAAAGCTTGCAGATGAGCAAAGCCCTGTACTCAGCTGTGCTGCTCCTTGAGGAGAAGTCCCAGGCGCGTGCTTTCTTGTGGCACTTGGGGAATACATGCTGGATGTGTGCTGTTGGCAGCTCCATCAGGTAAGGGAATGCTGTTTTTATGTGGCTTCTTTCTGAGTTAGCTTTGAGGTTCTGTGCAATGCTAGTGTGCTTTAGGTGTCCTTGTTTCTAGCAGTGCTCGTGTTTTACTGGTGCTTTAAATCCCATTGGTGTTGTTTATTAGCGAGCCAGTTCTCACTGCTACCACCAGTGAAGAGCAATTTCAGTGAAGTACTGGGTCATGAATCAGCCAAACTGGTCATTAGTTCTGGCTGCAGAGATCTTGTCAATGAGAGTGATGGAAAAGGGGGGAAAACAGAGCTTTCTGACCATGCTCTGCTATTTTTTACCATGCTTGAACTTCCCAAGCTGTTTTTTCAGGCTGTTGTGTTTGCAGCTGGGAGGTTGTGTGCTGATGTGTGAGGTGGCTATATGGAGAAATATGTCTGAAATGTAGTCCCAGAGTATCTCCCTCTGTCAACACCTATGTGCCAGTGAGTTTGGAGAGCTCTACTGGTGGAATAGAGGAAAGAAGAGAAAACGGGCTCCCCAGTGACAGGGAGCATCAGACAGGGAGACACTGTGAGGAAAATAAAGCACCTGTGCAGAGAATGGGGAAGAACAGGGAGTGAAACAATACATGTGTTTAGATTATGAGATGAGGAAATGAATGATACTCACCACCACCCTAGTTGATACTAACGCAGTGGTAGCTGATTACATGAGAAAGCATTTATGTTAATGAATTTATTTTGCGATTCAATTTTCTTTCAACTTCTACCATCTGTTTTAAAATACGTTTCTGTTAGGACTCTAATAAGTACATATGATTTAATGCTGCCTTCTAGTCACCAGTAGCTCTTGCTATTTAAATGCAAATTGTATTTAGCCTAAATCTGATCTGCTAGATCTGGTCCTTCTTTGAATTACAGTTTCTGGGAAATGCTGATGGGAGGGAAACAGTTATAGAAAGATGTGTGTGTCTCTTCTGCTTCATTTGGAAATGGTCCATCAAAATGTAGCTGAACTCCATAATGTTTGGAATAATGCTTTGGGCCAGTGGGACCTGTTTATAGCAGGAAAATATCTGGTTTTCTTCATTAGCTGCTGCACGGCAGACTTTGTGATTAAAGGGAGGCACTGTTTCGGCATTTCTTTCAGCAATAAGTGAAATTTATCCACCTATATCTAAATACAAGTCTTCCAAAATGGAAAGTTAATTTGTTTATGTAGTGTGAAGTTTTCCCCTAGGCAAGGAAGAAAGTCAATGGTTTTGAACAGTTTAATGAAGTTCTTCTGAAAGGGGTAATAGTGAATGCTTTGCATTCAGGATTAGTATGAAACTTTGAGTACCTGAAACCTCCAAGTGCTATGGCACTAAATTAGTCTGAGTGGAAGTTTTCAGCAATACTCCTCACCTTGCCTCGAACCTGAGTGTTTAGTTAGCATTTCATGTAAGACTTCCCTGCTCCTCAGGGAAAGTTTGTGAGTGCATTTGTATGTCATGAATTTATTTGGTTAAGAGAAACCTGATTTCAATAAAAGTTTTCTGTGAGTGTCTTGGAGATCAGATGTACAGTTGGTTGCTGTTGGCCCCGTGTTGGTATGGGAGGATGCTGGAGGTCCTCTCAGTGCTGGAGGTGTCTGGCCACGTGTGACAACATACAAACTCTAACTAGAAGTTAGTACTGTGGGTTGGACTCCCATGAGACATCTTCATGTTTCGTAGCAGATGCTGGCCAATGTAAAAATGGGAGCTGATGTCAACATTGCCATTTAAGCTTTGTCTTTTCATCAGAAATGTCATAATCATAACTAATTTAATTGAATGTAACTAACTTATACATATATAAAAATGATCTCTAAGGTAATCACTTTCACGTGTAGCCTTTTTTCTTTGACAAGAGCTAGCACCACCCAGGAAAGATGTAACAGTTTTTGTGCTACTCAAAAATAGACACAAATTCCAGAAAATTAGGAGTCTTTCTCTTTAAAGAGTGAGTCTTAACTCAGTTTTAACTTATTTGATTTCATAGATGGACATTAATACTAAGCAGAGGAAAAATCCTTCTGGATTTGCATTTAATATCTTTTTAGAACCAGAAAAATTCATCATGACTAAGTTCATTTTTAGCATTGTAATAAAACTTAATCAGAAACGACTGTCTTTCATTTTGAACGTTATAAACCACATACTAGTTTTACGTCTTAAAAAAGACTTATTTGTGAAGGATTAGAAGGGATCTTCTAATCCTTATTTCATTTCATCTGTTTTATTAATAAACTCTAAATACTCTTTCTAATTATGTCACGCTCTCCATGGGTCTGATCCTGAGAGATGCTGACTATCTGGGCTCACAAGAACCACCATCAAGGTTCTTCTCTGACATCGATCCTGCTTTCGCAGCTGCCTGGTTTGACCAGAGTCTTTTTGTCCTCTCTTGTCCTGGCTTTGTCTATATGCATCAATGTTTCTTCCTGCAGGATGCTAGCATATCGCAGTCCAAGGATGATGTAGATGGGGACATCAAGCCTGCAGAGGCATGCCTGTCCTTAAATGTCTATGTCATGTGTTCCTCAGGGCTTTATATGTGTGCCAGTAACTGCATGGCTCAGGAAGCATTACATTCCATGAAGTAAGATCAAAAATTGCAGGTGTCCATGTCTTGCTGTTATTTATGCCGGCAGTCATGGTAAGGGAGGGGGAAGGCTCACAAACATGAGAAAAAAAATGTGGGATTTTAACACCAGGATTGAGTGATTTGTGCAACGTAACTGCTGTCAAAATTTGTCCACTTGAGTCTCCCCACATTTAGTAATATATAACAATGCTGGTAAAGCGGGTAAGAATTTTCCTTTAGACTTTGGTGTTGTGAGAGTTTTGCAAATTATTGCTTAATAATGCCATGATGAGGGAAGAGACACTTGACATGGATGCAGGTGGGAAATAGAGAAAGTGGGAAAATACACTGAGGTCACCTAGTGCAAAGGGGATGGTGATGGCATAAAAAGACTGCTGCTCCCTCTGCAATACATTCATGCTGTCAACAGGAGAACAGAGATGAGCTGAAAAGCATATTTGGGGTGACTCCATGCAGGCAGTTTCCTTTTTACTGCTTTTCACAGTTCTACAGTGCAGCACTGTGCCAATAAATGAGATTGATAGCAAATCTCCTAGAACAAAGGTGCCTCAGCAATTACCCAGGACAGCTTGCCAGTTTTCCTGGGGCCTGTCAGGAGTGGGCTGTGAGCCAGATCTGACTTCTTTGGTAGCAGCAGCATGCTCCAGGCCCTGGGGTCTTTCTGCTCTGCAAAGACGGGGCCCATCTGGTCATGGAGTAGGGAAGTTTGTCAACACCACCAAAATGAAAGCCCTTTCCACAAGGCGTGTGACAGACAGCTCTCCTCAGACAATTTGTAGAGGCAAACAGAGATGGCCTTGGGAAGGTAGAAGGAAAACTAAATGGACCAAGAACACCCTGTGAGTCCTGTGTTCATCATACCATGTGATTTTTATCTTTTAACAGCCACCTGAAAGAAAACATTCAAACTTGGCAACTCTCAAAGTTATTCACTTACTGTAACGTTACCAAACTCCTGAGACAGACCCCTCAAATCTCAATGCCATAGCACTAAAGTAACACTCAGCACAGGTCTTGTTAGGTCTTGTTAAAAATTTATTATTTGCCTTCTAATTTTCTGAGATTCCAGGGTTCCCCTGAGCCATACTTACAAGTTTTTCTTTGCAACTAGAGTCAATAGGAAAACATCACTTAACTGGCTAGACTTTTTTTTTTTTTTTTTTGCCAGCGGCTGTAGTTCTAAGAAAAACTCCTATGACAAAAAGCTTCAATGAATTTGTGAAAGCTGGTGGTACTGACTTGGAATCAGCAATTCGTGCATTAGAAAATACAAAGGTTAATTATTTCTTTATTTCTTTTAGTAACATAAGGGGGACAAGATTTCTGCCTGTAACCCTTGGTGAGTAAATGGTAATGTAACTCAGAGAGTGTTGTCAGGAAATGCACAGGAGAAAACCTGGCCACGAGTAAACCTTGGCTGCAAAATCTGAGGAAGTCCAACTTCAGAAGAGCAAAACTTAGGGCAAGTCCCTGTAATAGCAATGGGAGCAGTGGTCTTCTTCCTTCCAAAAGGAAGGTGATGGGGCTCATGGAAGGAACAGAGTCTGGTGCTCTGCCTTCTCCACGAGTATCTTAGCAGGGTCTTCCTAAAAAGAGAAATTTTGTGTGGCAACTCCCCAGCAATGTGTGCCTATTAACAGCAAAGCGCCTCTACAATTTCAAAATGTTTTAGCTTAAACTCTGTCATTTTAACTCCAGAGTAAGACACTGTGAAACTTCCTTTGAGATGGAAACCAATAATGATCTATACAGTACTTAACTGTGTGTCTAATAAAAGACCTAATTATGTATGTTAGATGGAGTCTTTTGTTAGCATCTCCCACATCAGGCTGTGATGCAGGCCAGGCACAACTTCAGAAGATATAAAAGAAACAAGGAAATCTAATTTGAACTTGTTTAATTCTAGCTCGTGGCTTTGATGTTATGTGTTTAATGTTTTAAACACTTCACAGCCTTTTTGCTTTTGTTTTTTCTTTTAAATATTCTGGTCATCTCAAAGAAATTTTCTTTGATATAACTTGTGAGAGAAGAAGCAGGATTTGTACAAGTCTTGATTTAGAAGGCATGGGTCAATTCTTTCCTTCAAAGTCTAATGTAGTAAAATGCAATTAGTACTTTGTGAATGCAGTGACCTTTCCCATCCGATGCAGTCTCCAACAGCACATTTGCTCTCATGTACACGGCTTTGAAAAGCTTATGTGTGTGTGCAGAACTTAATAAAACAAAAACTACAAGCTTAGTTCTCTCTCATCCCTATTTCTCTTTGAACTCTCACAACGTATTATGACAATGGTGAAAGTTAGATCTTCACAGTTGAGATGTGCTGCTTGCTGTCATGTCAGTCTACTGCTAGGATACCCTCACCCCTTTCTGCATTACGTCCTTTGCTGGAAAATGATCTTTCCCACAGAGCCACCACCAACACTGCATTATCTACCAGCTCCTCACCCCAGCAGTTATGGAGGGATGCAACTTTTTGGATAGACTAGGATATACGTAGGTATGATTAACTAGTACATACATGTGATGAAATGCTGCTTGGTTGTAAGGACTGTGAGACTTGTTTGAACACAAGCTAAGTTAAGGTTAAAGTAAACAACAATATTTATGGAATTCAGACAGAAAGACTTTCCAGAGGTCTTTCAAGATGCAGGACACAAAGCAAATCAAACCATGCAGTTGAGATATTACAAGGCAAAATCTTTAAAGGCTTCTCTTGCTGCAGGCCAGTGATGGGTGGGCTTACCTGACAGGCACTGCCAAGGAGTCCTGTTGTGTTGAGCATCCCCTGTGCTGGGGCAGCAATTGCAGCAGGCATTACTCAGCTGGGAGGGGTGGGCAGGCTCGACAGTTTCCCATCCCTTTGGCTTTTGGCTTGATGGGAGACGGGTCTCCTCCTCTTACAAATGTCGTATTTCCTGACTTAGTTACCCTTGCTGGTGACCCTGGGCACAGCCAGGCATTACCATCTGCTATCCAGGCAACTAAAGTTCACTCAGCATTACCCTGTGTGCTTTAGATTCATGGCTGATTCATGTGCTTTAGACTCAGGCTAGAGGGAACCTCTGGAGGTCTCTAGTCCAACCCTTGCTGCAGCAGGCCCAATGTCCAAGTCAGATTAAGCACTAGGACTCTTGTTCAGTGGGGAGAATCCTCCCCTTGACCTGACAGTTAATCCTTGCCCAACTCTGAATGTAGACAGCCCTCATCACCACACATACTTCTGTTCCGTCCGCATGCCCGTGCTCTTCTGCAGAGCTGCAGGTCCATCCCCAGCTGAACGCACTGCCAGCACCCTGCGCCTATCCAGCTGGGTTCAGCCTGGCTTCTAGCTTACCAAATAATCCTTTCACTCACATGCTGAATCCCATTTTGCATGGCCCACACTTCTGTCAGTCACGTTCTGCATCACTGCGTAGATGAGATTAGTGCCTACCTCTTCCTAATGACGTTTGACAGTAAAGCACTCCAGAGTGATGCTGGGTGGCTTGGGGTAACTGAGCTCCTCCATCCCATCGCTGGCATGCTGTGTGTAAATAATATGCTTTTGACATAGTATTCTTGTATACCCTAGTTTGATTACATTCCCTCAGTAGATCAAAAAGCTGACTTAATCCTTTTCTCAATGTAGCAAAATTTGACAAGTTGTTGCTGAAGCTGTGTACTATTTATAGGTTGTTTTACTACTTACTTCTCAGCTCATGGCGCCTAACAATACTGCACAACTTTAAAATAGTTGTTCCTTTCCCTAGTAGGGGAAAGAAACACAAAATAGCATATTTCTAGTCCAGTAGCTCTTTCAAAAATACCGCATATCAACATTTCAGCATTGAAATACCAGCTCGCTGAAGTCAACAGGATTTTTGCTAGTAATCTAGTTGTTGCTAAGCTTCCTTTGCACCCTTTTTCTGATGAAGGAAGAAGGTTGGATCAGTCAGAAATGCAAGTGTGCTGCCTGTGGGGAATTCAGTTCGGTTTAAGTCAGCAAAACTCTTCCCCGAGCCAGACTAAGCTTCTGTATGTCGTGACTCCTGGTCTGATGCAGAGCTAGGACTCTTCAAGCTTCCTCATGGCAAAAGGCTGTGTTTGCTAAAGTTTGCTAAAACCTGTTGGTCAAACTCTTCTGGCTTCTATAAGTATTCACACTGAAGTCCGTGAGGCAAGAAAAGTGGGAGAGGGTGCTGCTGTAGGGGCAGCTTCCTTCTACTTGCAGGGCACTGGGGGCCGAAGGTGCCATGCAGCACCTGCACGCGCCTTCTATTCCGCATGACACCACTGCAGAATTACAGTTCATCCACCTGGGCCGATTAAGTCATGTAATTAAGTTGGCATTTTTCCCCTCTGTCAGATAAATCTCTCAGATATAGTGGTAGAATTCTGATTATTTTTTTTTTTAATTCATCTTCTAAAAATTCATTTTCTGTGCCTGTGTGTTGAGACCCCAGCTCAAAATAACAGCAGTGTACCAGAAAAAAACAAGCTGCTCCCACTGGAGAGAAGCCAGCATCATTACTTGAAATGTACTGAGAACTGATAGGATCTGGCTGCCTTAGTGACTTGAAAGACATTTTTAATTTCTTTAAAACTGGAAGTCAGCCAGACCTTTACCTTCTGAGCATGCTGAAATTTGTCATATGGCTGGAAGGGAAGTTTGTGTGTAGCTGCAGCCCTGTGCTGCCTGCAGATCCCACTAAGGCAGGGGTTCCCGGGGCTACCTGGGGACCTGGCGATGACAGCACCATGGCCTGGGGAGCCTGCCTGGGCTGGGGCATCGCTGGCACTGCCCACTCCCTTGGCTTCCTCCATTAAAATGTCTTCAGTAGTAGCAAAAAACATTCCTCACGACAAGCCTTGCTTCCTTCCCCTTTGCAACTCCTCTGCCTTGCCTGGGTATTTCAGGGAAGGAGATGTTTGGATCCTGACAACAGACTCTCCCCATGGAAACATATTATCCAGGTCTGGAACCAAAAGTCTTGAAGGCAATACTTCTATTAAAATAATGACGTATGCACAAATATATATATGTCTGAGGCTTATTGGGAGTGCACACCTTTCAAAAACAGACACAATTTTAAACATTTGATGCTGAAGAGCTTAGTGCTGACTTTTGGCTGTGGAGGTGTCATACTGAATGCAGGTTCTGGTCTATCACTGCTGAAAAAAGCCAAGGCAGACCCGATGTTGCTCTTGTTGTCCTCCCATGACACTCATTCACTTGCAAAATACAGTGAATTAGTTGCAATATAGAGGTTTGCTCAGTGAAAAATCATTCTGGAAAGTTATTGCAATGGGTGTCTGATTATGATAGCATGAACAAGTGCCTTGGGGGGGAAGGAGGATCTTAAATTCATTCACATGAAGATCTGTTTCTCAAAAGCCTTCAAAATTCTTTAATTACCGTCAGGTATTGCAGTGTTGGAGATAAAAGTAACCAACCTTCTAAAAATTAGAATATCTTTCATTTCATAAAGCTGTAAATTAATTTAATAATCAGAAAGAGCCTTCACTGTCGCAGCAATTTAAATTACCATTAGTTGTCTTGTCAGTGTAGGCTGATTAATGACGACTGTTGCATCGTGTTCTCAGCCTGGTACTTTGCAAGTACAAGGATTCACCGTGACTAGCACGTTTCACCTTTCACCTGCTATTACCGAGCTGTGCTTTCTTCAAAGCCCAACTTGAGCTACTGGCTTTGCTACCCCGCTTTCCATCAGGATTTACTCTAATAGGAATAATGTGGGTGCATCAGAAACTCAGTTTAAAACTTCTATTACCAAAAAAAAAGTCAATTCTGAGTAGAAATCTGTAGAAGAACCAATCTAAGAAGTGACAAACAAGCTTCCATTTTCTTCCCCCATGTTGTAGTTCAAGTGTTCAATACTTTAAAGCCTGATTTAAGAACTGACTTTAACGTTTGTACGGGACACTGAAGAAACCACTGTCTTCCTGCTGCTTTCCAAAACTCCGATGCATATCCACTGGAAAACAAACTTCTCAGTGCATTTAATAAAACAGCCTGTTTCACCAATGAGATTTACATTCTGTGAATTAAATAGTTGTAGAATTATCTCTTGATCCCTTATTAAATTGGTACTTAGCCAAATATTCATATTCAACTTTCGTAATCTTTCCTCATACATTTGTCCCTCCAAATCCACAGTCACTTTGATGCTTTTCTCTGAGCTCCCTGTGAATGTCTTTGTTTTGGATTATTTTTCCCCAGAGGTAATAGTTTCCCTATTTTTAAGCCAAAAAAATCACGCTGCTTTCTGTCCTGGATCTGTACATTGTTCTCATCGATGACTGGAAGGTTTCCAGGCTGAGGATGCTTTGTAGCCCTGATAACGCATACATTTTCTCATATAGGTCAGGACTCAACACGTGTATGTCGGCATATAGACATGCACCAAATTTCTTCCTTCTTTGGGCTGGTTCTTGCTTTACATGTTACTTGTTTACAGCCCTTTTGGTTCTCTGCTCCTAACTTTCTTAGCAGAACACTTAAGAAGGCTGATCTACCTAAGGGCTGGTTACAGCCTGGCAGGGCCTCCCTTATCTCGCTCTGCAGGATACCTTGGATTATCCCAGTGCCTCGGCACCGCAGCTTTCCTACGGTCAGATGCTGGAAACCTTTCTTCCCTGGAGCTTTGTGCAGCAGAGGCTGTGTCTAACCAGGTTCTAGTGGCCAAGCCTCTGGGTGTTGGAGAGCAGCAGACAAGCCCAAAAAGATTGGAAGCTAAAAATGAGGTAGAGGTTTAAAAAAAGGAGAAAAAGGAAAAGGAAAAAAAAAAAAAAAAGCATGTCTTGGTATTAGGTTGTTAATTTGTAGATAAAAAATAAAAACCCAACCCTGAGTAATTAGGCATCATGCAGAAATGGCCATGAATCAGTCTGCAGCCGAGAGCTGGGCAGAGGCGGGTGGAGGCACCAGCAGTGTGGTGGCAACAGGACAAACCACGGGGCACCAAGAGGGAGGGCAGGAAAGCATGTTAGGCTTTCCCTCTCCATAAATAAGTTCTCTCCCAGCTGTCAGAACCATGCATCTAGTTTTGAAAAACTTCTGTTGTGTGCCACTATGCCATTGTTTACTCAGGAATGAAGTTGATCATACTATAGCTAGATAGCTAATTTTTTCTGTCACAAGTTCTGTTAGGAACAATGGCCCTTCCTAAAAACATTTATGTGGAGGAGCAATTCCCAGTGTACTGCAAGAGCACACTGATTAGGGCAGCTAACATGGATGCCTTGGAGAGCCGCGTGACCTAGTAAGAGAATCCAGCCCAGGAGCATCTTGTTGGCAAAGAGGATCATTAGAGCATGTGTGCTATAGATGTATCAAACTTCCATTGTAAAACATTGCACATAATGAAAAGAACTGAGATTATATTTGATGTTTAACAGAAGTCTGTAACATTTCCTATGGCACTGCTCTGATAAGAATATGAGAAAATATAACCAGTAGCAGACACATCTGAGTTGGCAGAAGTCTGTATGCTAGTAATGCTGAATCCATTCTCAAAGCAGTATTCTGGTATCTTATCAAATGAAAAACCCAATCCTAAAACTGGATATAGTCTATATGGAAATAATCTGGAAATCTGTATGAGAAGAGTATGTTGATAGCAAACAGTACAACTGAGAGAAGTCAACATTGTTTTAAGCAGAAGAATCAGAACAGGTATTTGAGGGGTGTGACGGGTCTTGGATTTCTTCTTAAAGAAAAACCAGTGTGAGCTGTCAAGGAAAAAAAGCAGCAAGTAATTTTCACTTAAATAGAGTAGTAGACTGAAGCCTATTGTGGAAGTCAATAGTCAGTGACAGGAAAAATATCCTCAAAAGGAGGGAAAAATGCCAAGTTAAGGTCTGCAAAATAATGCAGTAGCAACGAAGCAAGAAGAATGTAAAGAGAGCTGACAAGAAAGGTAGCACAGCTTGAGATACAGCTTATTAAGCTGACTTGAAAATTAGGCCAAAACCAGTAAATGTTTTCTCGGTACTTTTTTTTTTTTTTGTATGTCTCACTAGTAACCCGCCTGTAACCTCCTGTAACTCATCTTTCGCACAAGTAGGCATGTGTCAGTGAGAGCTGAAGAACCATAACAGCTCTCTGCGGTCCCTCTTCTGCAGAAGGGTTCCCTCAGCTCATCTTGCTCTTCAGTTCTGACACTTCTGTCAGTCGACAATCATCTTGTCAGCCCTCTTTTATAAAAGAAACCTCTTCCCCTCGCTGGCCAGGAGTCACAGGAGGTTAGGAACTCCTCTCTGGTACTGTTAAGGGAGGCTATGTTGCATGCCATCCCTCAAGCACAGCTTTTGATTCGGGATACCTAAAACTTGCAGGAAGCTCAACCCCCGGGCCTTTCTTCAGTGCTTTTTCTGCAGCCCAAAGGATTGAATTGGAAAATGTTGGACTAAGTAGAAGGGAAACAAAAGGATTCCCATTAGAGGAAAAAAAGATCATGTAGCAACTTCTGAAATATCATCAGGTTGAGTTCCTTGAGAAGGAGGAAAGTGAAGATGACGTGATGCAGTGAACATTTTACAGCTCTCTCACATGCAGTTGGCTGAGCCACCACTGTGGTCTCGTGTGTTTGCAAGTAGGCCTGTTTGGTTCTTCCAGAGATGTCAGTTTGCTTTCAGGCTCCTTGGCTTAGGCTGGCTTTTACTTCCTTTGACTTGCAATGTGCTCTTATCTATCCAGGGGAGACAGGAGTGATGAGGCATTGGAATTTTTCATCAGAACAGCTTTTTCAAAATGACAGCTTTGTTCCTGCATCAGTTACAAAGATGGAGTAACTACTAGTTACACTAAACTGTTTGTTAAACAGTTACTGTGTGTAATTACTGAAATGCTTGATTATTTCTGAAATATTTAAGGTAGAAAATACTGAAAAAGCTCATCATAGTTTGCTTTCTGCAGTTGTTATACATACATATTTATATGTATAATAATTTATAATAATATATACGTATAAATATGTAAGACGCAAATACATTATGTCTACGTATGTCTACATTAAGATTGTTCGGGTGGGATATTCTTATTTATAGTCAAACATCTGCTTATCCTATCGTTATGAATCATAAAAGCCTAACAAGCTATGAAGCAGCTATCCATGTAAATGCAATTAAAAATGTTCACCGGTACTTGGATTTTTATCCCTGCTTTTCTCATCTTCTCAGCAACTTGCTCCCAGGCAATAGTAATTAAATTGTTTTTAATGAAGAACTGAAGTACCAGGAGTGAAATTCTGTTAAAGTGAAATTTTTAAAATGTTGCAAAAAAGAAATTCGTAAATTCTTTCATAACTTTTCAAACAAGATACTAAAAGGAAGCCTCCTTGCGTTCAGCCGTTGCTCCTCTTCAGGCTCCAGCAAACTCTGACTTGTTTAGATGCCCTTCCTATGCCTTTCCTACCTCTGTTGGCTCCTGTTTGGCACAATTATTAGATTGTGAGCATGTATATATATATATATATTTTTTTTCCTTTTCCCAGCAAAAGTAGATGAGGTTTTTCAATTATTTCTGGTGAGCTTGTAATAACGGTACTGTTCAAAACCATGGGGAAGGGTCTGATCAGTTTGCCCTTTGCATGGTTGTCCACTGTTTTCTGACATGTTGGAAGCCCAACATGTATTATTCCTGAAGCTGAAAAGCTACAGAACTAATGTAACGTGAAGGGGGAAGGCGAGATGTAGAAGGTTTAGCACCAAATCAGAAACCTTCAAAATATGCAGAGTGAATTTTCAGTTTTCTTCCTTTAATAAAGCATTCTCTCTATTCCAGTGGATTTATGAAGATTTAAGGAATAGCACAATACAAGTTAAATCTATAAAAGAAGAGCAGCTTCTTTCCATTATTAAATGCTGGAATATTACGCAGTTGAAATGGATTTAACAAGCATAAACCCAGTATGAAATGGAAAAATCTGCTTCTCTGGCAAGTAATTCTAGAGCAGAATAGCAAAAATTTGGGAAGCACTACTAGAACAGGATTCTTGTGCCTACCTTTCATGAGCTATAGAAGCAGCTAAGGCTGCTTTCTTTTATTGGGGTTTGAAATCTGAGGGGAGAAAAAGAGGAAGATGAGCTCCCAAAAGACCACTAACTAATATATTAGTTACCTTTATATAGAAGCACTTGAGAGTTCACTCAATTCCTGCCCTAAGGGGTACAGTACACACTGTACATAGCTTATCTCTAACATTTAAAGAAAAAAAAAGTCTAAAAAAGCATTAGCAGAATTGTTTGCAAATATTACAAGATCGGATGTCCTTTAAGAATTCCTGTTCTTAAAGATGAAAGTATTTCACATGGTGTTAGGTTTTTAAACGCTGTTTGGTCGCAGTGATCCCTGAAAGCCTTTCTCTGGCAGACACGCTGTCCCCTTGTGAAGATGCCCGTCTTTGTGCCCCACTCTCTTTGTCCCAAACTCTCCCATGTAAGCACCTTGCTCTGGCTCCTCTCAGCAACTGGAGACCTCTGGCTGAGTGCTGGCTCAGTGCCCCAGGCCCCGTAGGTTGGCCATGCTCTTCCTCCAGGTCAACCAAACTACAGTCACCAGTTCAGTGGTGGGACCGGAGCAGCCTGTGAGCTCTGTGGTGCAAGTCCTACAAGAGCTAAGCACAGTTGATCTCTTCCTGCTTCACAGCTCGCTAGGGCACTCCTACAGTTTATTCATGGCAACATTAAGTAGCTACTGAAATATTAGACAAACTCCCACAAAGCTGTGAAGGAAAATGTAGCAAACACATTCAGGGAGAGAAGCTGCTACCAGCATGCAAAGCTGGTAGGTAACTTTGAAAATTTCCCGAGCAAGGAGTGTTCCTAAAAGATCAGGAAGAATACCCTCTGTATGTGAGAGAAATCAAGAGCTTTTGCAACAAAGTACCAGGTGCTACTGTTCAAAGCTAGGAAGCCCTGATCCAATCTATGTTGCAATATTCGGCACCTGGTGGACTTTGATGCCTTTCTGGAAGTTGTGCTTTCATTAAGTGAGTTATTGGGCTTGTTCCAGGGCACGTAATGAAATCCAGTGGTGTGTGTGTGTGTTCCTGGACGAACTGGGTGATATGAGTTTCCTCTGGTCGTAATCTAGCACTTTCATAGCCTAAATCCTTGGATGCGGTGAATAAATAAAAGAAATACGATTTCACTGTAGCTGAAAACTGTACGCTTTTTTGAAGGAAAAATACATAGTGAAAGTTTTCAATAGTGTTAAAAGAGTCCATTATTGTTGCTTTAGACAATGGAGGTGGCTTTTTTTTTTTTTAAAGTTGTCTCATTAAAAAACAAACCAAATCGATCTTCTTTTTTTATCAAATGTTCCTGTGATCATTGTCTTCACTGTAAGGCTCCATATGCATAAGGTGCCGGTGCTCTCCACAGCCGTTAGAAAGCTCATGCTACAGATGAGCTGCCGTCCACTTTCTGGCACATCTCTATTCCCTGTGTAAATATATTAAAAACTAAACATGTACTTTGATTCTATGAAGAATTTAAACTTTGTCTAAGTAAAAATGCCTGATTTCCGTTCTATCATGGTTCAGACTAGCGTTGTGTGGTCTGCAGAATCTGTATCGTTCTGTAGGCATGTTGAGACGACGTTTTTGCATACATCTAAGCCCTTCTTTGCCAGAACCACTTCATTTCTGAAAAAGCCTGACAGCTTCTTCCTGTCAGACTTTCCTGATAGATGTTACTCCGCTTAATCTTTTTGGGCCCAATCTACCTATGAACCGTTATAAGAAGCATGTACATACAAATGAAACAAAGATCCTAGTCACCTTTTTAAAAAATAAAATAGGGGAGTGTCAGAAGCCTCTTCCCTCAGCAGTTTGAATCCAACCTGCTAATGGAAAGAAATGTTCTTCCTCTCCCTTGCTGCTGAATCTGCAGAGCAAGGGAGACAGGAGGACTTTGGACAGAAGGGCCTTGTGGTTGCAGAGGCCTCCTAAGGCAGTTAGCACAGATAGGGAAGGTCCCCTGTGCTGCTTCAGGAGTGCTTGCACACCTGTGGACAGCCCAGGACCAGGAGTTGCATCCTTTCTTTAAACAAAGCAGAAATCATTTTTTGCAGAAAAGAATACAGCGCTGAGATGGAAGCACATATCCAGGAACCACCAAGGCTGTCCTTTTTAGGACAATCAATTTTTAATTAGAGTAGCAATGTCAGTATCACAGCTGCAGAGGCAGACTTCTAACTCACACCAGGGTGTAAGTTAAGACGTTGATTTGGTAAGTTTCCATTTGCTCAGAAAGCTGACGATTTTATCTTTTGAAATGTTTTGACTTCTCCGTACAAACTAATTTAGTCAATACCATTCTGGACATTCTAGTCCTATGCTCTTCACTCATACACTGTGACATTACCAGCTTTGACAGAGATCATTTAACTCAATATTTGGTTTTTATACACTTGTGAGTACTTCCCACCGCAGGAAACTGTAAGTCAACAGCAGCTATAGCTGGTGGTAGTGCAGAAAGGCTGTTCAAGACGTGAAGTGGTAATTCATAGTTAAATTTACAGAAATGGGTACTTGTTCCTTGGCCAGGTGCCCTAGCGGTATGGTCATGTTTTAAGGAAGTTTTCCATCAATGTATTTTCATTGAGTTTCACAGACTTTCATTGGCTCTCTATAAAAGCAAATACTCTGCCAATATCCACACAGAATGTTCTAACTTTGGCCAAAGGGGCCTAAAATTATTAACCAACTTGTGTTGTTAGATGTGAGGGAGCTAGAGGACATCATCGTGTCAGTAATGCTCTGCCACGGCTTTTTAAGTGAACTGTAACATGCAGACCAGCCTCAAGCTGCAACTGAGCTACAATTTGCCTTTCTTCTGGTTCTTTGCTTCTGGTTCTTGCACTGCTAATTTCAATTTCTGATTTTGTCAGTGATTTTTTATTTTGTGACAGTGATAAACTCCTGTGCCTGAATGACCTTCCCTCCCCATCTAAAAATGGCAATATGCTGTGCCTTGCTGAAACGCCACAAGATTAATAGTGCTGTGTGTGATCACTACTGTCTGATCTACAAGCCAGTACTATGCTCAATGGGTATTACTCTGTATTATTCACCTCCTTCACGTCTAAAATTTTATCTGCTAGCTTGGCTAAAAGCATTGCTGCATTCTCAAAATGAGATTGAATTATCTTGTTTTTGTAAGCCTCTTTTTGAAGATTATTTAGGTGTCCTCACACCTCTTGAAGTTTCACCCACCTTTGAGCAACACTTTATTTCAATTCTGTACAGGTATTTGCACTCCAGAGTCCTCTTATGATAGCGGTTGTTTAATTATTCCATGGCTGTTATCTACATTTTTGGAGACAGAAGAGTCTCTCTTCAAGAAAAAGACAAAATTTGTAACAAGAAAACTCTTCTGTAGAAAGGCCAAAGTTGGATGGAACACCAATTAAACAAAAACTAAGCTATTATTGAGATATATTTAGATGATTTTTTGCCAATCAATGCTTCTCTATGGCAGTTTTGTAGTAGCCTGTGCCTGTATGACTGCGTGGCTTTGGAAAAGGCCAACCCTCATCATGGTCCCATACACCTAGCACCATTTCAGATGCCCTGGTGCCTTCCTGGTGGTTTGAGTGCTGCTTTCATGAGGTGATGTGGGCTTTGCCTCCTGCAGATGTCACAGGTTTTAGTTATTTTAATATCAATGTAGCTGGTGATGTAGTAAGTCAGGCATACTTTTTTTAACATTTTCTAATTCTTAAATGGCTCAGAGTTATCTGTGGCTGAACTATTTAAGATGCGGCAGCTCATAGCAGCCTTGTTAGTATCATGAAAAACTAATAGGGGTGGAAGAAGCCCTACTTCTCTAAATTTTCCCTGGGGAAATTTTTTTTTTTTTGGGGGGGGGCTTATAAGGGTTCCTTCCTACTGCAGGATGCATGCATCTAAAACTGCTAAACCATTATCTGTTTTCCTTTCTTTACCTATTAAGTTGAAGAGTAAATAACTTAAGGAGATGCTTACCTGGTCCTTGTTATGCACAGCAACTGTATTAAGAATTTCAAAGAATCAGATTTGTAAAACAATTGACTCCTTAGGGGCTGTTTTTACCTTAAGATTGTGTTAACCTAATAATCACCAGCTGGCTTCTTTAATACAGTTTTCTACTTGAAATAAAATTCTATGAATTTAGTAATTCCCATTTATGTTATTCAGTAGGACATTAGCTGTTGGTGGCAAATGGCCTTAGCTTCCCCTACCCTAACAAGACAAAATAGGAGTTAGAAGATTTAGACTGTTATCAACAACGCACTTGCTCCACACCATTGGCATAAACACCTGTCACCAGCCACAAGGCAATTATTTAATTTTTTTTTTTCAAAGCAAGTAGCTGAAAAAGGTAACTGTGAGATTAAGGACCACTTTTTTTTTTCTTCTTTTTTTATAGGGCAAGTTTTTAATGCAGTGGGTTTAGTACAAAGGAGCTTGAACAAAACTTTGTTTCACTAAAGTCAGTGACCTCTACTTCCAGAAGGGCTTCTAGTTTCTACACTGATTTTAGGACAGGACAGTACAGGGAGTTGCTTCTATCACTGTTATGCAACAGCACCACAAAATATGCAAAACTATGTTCCTCTTTGTCACAACACTTTTAAAATAAATACAGGGGTTTCTACAAAAGACTAATAAGCTCCAGTGAGACTTTTAAACATATGAAAAATATGCCTGCATTTTTGAACACTGATTAGAGACTTTTAATGATGTGTTCTAAATAAACTTCAAGAACATTGAATTACAGTAACCAAGTGCTACTGCTGGTTCAGCTGCTTTCCTTACACCTTTATTCTGATCTGCAAAACAAAGATCAAATTGCGGCTGAAGGTTGTATTGGGCTCATATCCACTCAGTACTAGTTACACCGAAAGGTTGGATCATACTTCTGCACAGCCAGACTTATCAGGAATACTTAACATGAGCAGGTACCCATTGCAATTGTTTTAATACTCATGGGAGGTGCTGGCTTGTGCAAAAAAGAAAAGCAGTTTTGCTACAAGAATGTTTCAAATATGTCTTAACATTCAAACCGGAAGGATGTTACACGCCTGAAGACTACAACCCCTAGGCTTTCTGCTGTCCTGGCCACCATCCCTGCAGGTAAGCGTTTTGGCACAAGGCAACTTCCCTTTAGCTTACGACACTCATCCCTTAAGTAGCTAATGCAGCAATGCAGAGGTACTATCTGTAAAATTGTAGTATTTAAGCACACACACCAAATGCTAACAGCATGTATTTAATATAAATGTTCAAGTAAAGAAGTCAAACACAACATTAAACATTAAAGTTTACAACGCTTAAAACAATATCTGTGTAGCTAATATCAAATGGAAATAAAATCTACTATAACTGTACCTACGTTAATAGCAAAACAAAAAGACAAATTAACATGTTGAAAAAACATGTCCAACTAAAATATTTGACAGCATTAAGAAAAATTATTCAATTATAATTCTCTCCATTGCATTGTTTTCTGTCCATATATAGTATTTTTTTGACAAACTTTTCAGGTAAAACATCTTACAACCAATACTTGTACAGGTCAGGCCTTAGCCTCTTAATGTAAGACAGTTGGCCCATTTCTTGACAAGGAATTTAAAATATATACCAAGTTTGAAAAGAGACTTATTCCTGAAACAAATACAGTGGATCAAAGAAAAAAAAGAAACAATAAATGACCTTTATTTTTTTGTCATTCGAGAAATAAAGCACTTTACTGATAAATGCTGAATAGGTACCTTACAGAAAGAAAGATAGCTCACTCAGAACTAATTAATATACTTGATTTAAAAATTCAAAACCTATTTTCAGTTTAACGCTAAGCAGTGCTTTATGAAGAATACGATCTGATTAGAGTGAGCAAGCTGCTGATCAATGTAGTCAACAAGAGCAAGCAGAACTGCTGGTTACAGGAGGTAATCTGGATAAGAGTGAGGCCTCCAAGAACACGAAAGAGTACACAAGTCCTAGGATAGAAATGTTAACAATACCAGATGCAACTTAGTGAGCAGCGCATAACAGTACACGTAATTTGTATGCGTCAACGCTTTTTTGCCAATTTTTCTCTCAAGAATTACCTACGGTGTCAAAAATCAGTGCTACAACTACAGCAATGTATCTGGTGTAGCCTGATGGCACGCTGACCGAAGACCCTTCAAAATACCACTCCATCATAGACAACGCAATTCCAGAAGCAAAGATGTTACTGGATATGTTCTTCCTATACAATTTTGCATTGTTACAGAAACAAACCTTTGGGAGTGGTATTTACAAGAGCTAGTACTGAAATAATGGGAATTATGCTTCTGTCTGAAAAGGCAGGGTTGCCAGTGTTGGTTTTTAAACATTTACTTAAGATTACTTTTAACTGAAACTAGAAAACCTTCTGCATGAAACCCACAATACAAGGGCATGAATCATACCAAATTATCTCAACACTAAAAATAAGTTACTGTTGTATAAACTATTACAGGTAATAAAGTCTTTGAAACAAATTCTCTTCAAAACAAATTTAACCTAATAATTCAACATTCAATTGCACTAATCTTCAAAGTCAAAAGTTTAAAATGCATGTGCTTTGAACAAATCATTCACCAGTGAACATGTAATCTGAATTTCCAGTCGTACATCAGCGTGGTGTTCTTTTTCCTTTCATGGCAAGATCAAAAGTAACAAATACAAAAAACTTTTCAACTGCTCAATTATGTTCTTCAGGGCAATTCAAGCCAAATAGGGTGTACAGCTCTCTGCAGGAGGGAGAAAAGAGGGAGAAAAACAAAGACTTAATTTCAGCAAGCATGCTGCATTACTTATTTCAAAATGGACTTAAGATAATGGTGTAATGAAAGCATTCCATGTCTTATCCCACTGCTGCATTCTTCCCTTCCCTCTGCACCTCTACCAGTAATTCAAATCTTTAAGTAAATTTTTCAGTCAATCGTTTAAGCAATATCAGGTATGACCTAGTAGAAAACAGAAATGTAAGTTGAGAACTTAATCTGTTTTTTTCCCCCCCTCGAGTTATGTAAGTTTTTAGAAACCTTACTCTTAAAGTTATTTGGTAATGAAGATAAGCATTTTCTCAGACTGATATATTTTGAAACAAATTCTGTAACAATGACCCTTTGTTTCACCTTCACTGAAAGCCAAGTATTAAAGACGATCTCAGCGTGCATCATTGTTCTAAATTTCATGGTGATCACCGTTCTAAATTGTATTTGTTACATTTAACACTATCACAGCAGCAGTCTTTCATATTAAGTTTAGACTGAGGCGTACATTAGCTATGAAGCACCAAGTTCTGCCACACATACTTCACAAACTGTCTTCAACGTAATCAGCTGACTAGAAAAGGGCACTGAATTCACTATTTTGAAGTGACTGCCTCAAGCCAGTCAAGTTATTTCTCATGTATACATAGTTCAACCTTGTTCTATTTTTCTCACTTGTTTTCTCCATGTTCTCCTACACAGATTCCTGTCCAAGTTCCCTGTCTGCAAGCAGCAGAGACAGAAAAACAACCATCTTCAGGACAAATCCTGGGTGAGTAAGATTAGAAGCTTCCAGCAGTAAAGTTTACGCTAAGCATTGGTTTAACACTACTTTCAAATTCCCTTATAAGTTTTTAAAACCCATCTCATGACACTAAAATAGTAATCCCCATTTTAAAAATGAAAGAGGCCTCAACAGTGACAGATATCCACATTACTTAATTTTGTTGCAAATCAGAGAAGGAACGGTCTTTCTTTTATATGAAACTGGCTAACCAAGGAAATAGTCCAAGTATCAGCACAATAACTCCAGTTCTCAACATAATCTAAACTTAAGCTGGAAATGTAAGTGATTCTGAGATCAGTCTGGAGTCATTCTAGGAATAAAAACTGTAACTTCTTTTGTGCTGTACCATCCGAATGAATATCAACCTGGCTGATCCATTAGCAGCATTTCTAGGAGCCTAGCCACAACCTCGAGACCAACTTCTGAGACAACGGCTTTGAGGGAAAGAAAACTGCAGCAAACAATGTTGGGAGGTTTGCTCACCTCTACTACCTCACTATGCTGCTTTCAGGAGAGCAAAGCTGTATGCTTGCTCAGGGACCATGACAAAACACTTGTGTGTAAGATGCCTGATAAATATTTAAGACTTTTAAATTCATGCCGTTAACGAATATCCTATATTACAATCTAAGCCTTTCTAAAAAACACTTAAATCACCCAACCAACCAAACCACGAAACATCACTTAGCATTTGTATGATTTGCATTTGATAAACAAAGACAGCAATTTCTGTATTTGTCCTAGATGTCTTACATTTTGTACCCAGCTATTCATTTTTCCAACAGCAATACAGCTAATTTTTATAAAGCAAACCAAGGCAACGTTAAGAAAATGCCTACAATGAAATGATAAAATAAAAGCATTTCACTTGAACTGTGACACCTTTAAATCAAATGTCCCAAATGTAGGGCAGCAGCCTACCAATACCTTTATACTCAGCTTCTGGCTTTTGGAATACTCTTGAACTAGTTTATACGAGTTTTATCCACCATTTGTGAATTGCTACTGTGTGCAATATCTGAGAAGCTTAAACAAGTGAACTCACAGTATTAAAATACAATGCTCAATCCGTCCATTTCAGAATGTACATAGTAAGTAATACTATATGGTAAAGTGGAATTAAACTTATTTATATGCAATAATGAGTTAATAAAATGCTTTTCCTTGATTCAGAGATTAATATCTTCACTTTTCTAGTACTCTAAAACACCTTCTTCTCAGTGAGATGTCAAATGGAATAGTGCATACAAGGCAACAAAGAATACCTATGGTGGAATACACGTGTAAAACCTGGCAAATCCCTGAAACTGAGGAAATTTTACAAACCAATAACTAGACACAATTTCCATGTATTTATAAATAAGCCTTTTTTTTTTTTAAATTTACTTCTGCTCATTTTTCAGTAAAATCCAAAGTTTGTGTTTTATCCAAGAATCATTTTCAAAATATTCAGGTGACACCAAGTGGCAAATTGTTGTACTGCTGTCAGTTCCAATCTATTGTATATGGCAATAAGGAAGTATTATTAAATTAAAAAAATAGTACTTTATACTAGATGCAGAAGATCATTCACCGGGAGAATATCCTGACCTTTTAGGCATCTTGCCCAGTGTGTTGATTTAAAAAAAAAAAAAAAAAAAAAAAAAAAAATTTTTTTTTTTATNAAAAAAAAAAAAAAATCTGTTCTACTATGCTCTGTGTATTCGAAAATAACTTTCTGATTGCAGTATAGTAACATTTAGATACAAAAATATATACGATCTCTAGTAAGTAACAGAAAAATACTGAAGTTACAAAATCAGTATTCAGTGATTTTTTTTTAAAATATTTTTGTCTTTAGAAACCTTTATTCCTGCAATTTAAGTTCTACTTTTTTTTCTACTATGAGCCATAACCACAATATTCATGAAAAAAACGACTAAGATTTTTATTCTTTCTAAACTCTGCCAGCTGCAGAATGGAGCTGGAAAAAATCCTGTATTGTGATGTTCAACTTAAGTTGTGCAAAATGCAATCATTTACATAAAAATAACTGTGTAAAAATATGTTCTTAGATTACCAGATGATCTCCAACAACATCTCAGTTTAAAGGAACAGAGATCTGTTCACATTTTCAAGATCCTTCTGCACACCCCAAGACGTGGGAAGACAAGACACGGTAAGAGAAATACCAACAAATTATCTTTCAGATAAAGAGATCATCCATGCTCCGTGTGCAGCACCAATCAATGCACCATGAAAACTGCTTGGAAGAGCACAGTGTTATATTGGCTATGCTTCATTACTCCATAAAAGCAGAATCGGAAGCATGTGTCTTCTATTCCCCCCTGCTGTACTCTACTAAGTTTCCAGAGATGGCCTAACTACCCCACATTAGCCTATCAAAAACTCACTGACCACAAGACGCTGGTTTGCTTTCATACTTACTGCTACTAGACAGAGTTAAGATGTTGACAGTATTTCTGACGCCTTGCAGCCTTAGAGGTGTCACCTGGGGAGTGGGGCAGCCTGCACCCCTCAGAAGAAAAGAGCTGCAGTAAGCTATCACAGTGCAATCTACTCTGTACAACATCTACAGCTTTCTGAAAAAGCCTGTGTTTTACTCCCAGTGCCAATCTATATGCAAGTGAACACATCCAAGAGAAGTCCAATACATCTATCTCCATATCAACAAAAGACATGATGTATCTTGTTGAAATTTTATCTTTGCAAGAAATGGGACTAGCTAAAGAATGTCCTCTCTGGCCTTCCCATCAAGGAACTTACTTGATTTATGTATTTTAGCTTCAAAAAGCAATGTCTGAAGAGTTAGAAAACAAAACTTAATAGATGTCTCTAAATGAATCAAGTAAGCAAGAACAAGACATAAGGCACGGGATAAAAGGATTAGGGGAACCCTGACTGTACCAATGGTTTGTGTATCAGGACCAAATCAAGTGGATGATTTATAGCAGTGAAGTCTGTTGACTGCCCAGAACATACCAGCACAGGGAATTTGAAATTCATTTTTTTTCGCAACAGAGGTCAGAGAGATGTCAAACCCTAATTCAAGTCAATATGGGGAAAAAAAAAAAGAGAAGACAACAAAGCCTTGCCTTTGGATTCTGAACAGTGAAAAAAAAAAAAAAAGTCATCTAATAAAACAACAAAAACAACAAAGAATGTCCATGCGGATGTTCTCTTAGCTTTTGCAGTCACAATTCCTTCCTTTATTTGTCCCTAAAATATGATAAAAATTATATTCTGCTGCTACCTTCTATATCTTCTGGAAAAGTCAAACTCCTGCCCACTGTTCGGACAGTTTCTAGACTTCCACATGGCACAGACAACTGTAAAGAACATTTCTTATTCTGGTTGGTTACAACTTTTATGTATGTATTCGATTTTCAAGTTCTCTCAAAGCATCAAAGCCGCCCATTCTCAATCACTTAATCTTACGTGATTAAAAAAAAAAAACACCTGTAAGCAACATCAAATATTAAGTGGACAATAAATTTAAGTTCCTCTAAGAAGTTACCAGCATCTTTGTATACTCAAGTTTATAGCAAGTTGTTTCCAAGAAGAAACACAGACTCTTCTCAAAAATCACTTCTACTTATTAAAAAAAGAAAACCACACATATATCCATGCAACATCATTCAGCATGTCAGAGCATACAACAGATACTTTAGCAAATAACAGGAATCCTCCATCCCATCCAGCTTCAGGCATTTCTTTCAACACAACAGATGCTAACTTAGAGCAAAACCAGCTTGTGCAGATTACATAGGAAAGGAGGGGGGGGGGAGGGATCTAGTTCTAGAATTCTTAAGGCTGTTTCAGTATCACAACAATTCTGAACACAAAAAACCTTTCAGCCAGGTTTACCTTCAAAGAAGGCTCTGCATACTCTGTGCTGGACCAAATCCTCAGAAACAATGCACAGAGGCCATCAAAAGAATAAAGAACTTACACAGTTCAAAGATAACAAGACAGCATTACCAGCTCTAGGCCATTAGGTGGCTTTTAAAATCCAAACCTGGGATTTGGGAATTGTGGTAAGAACTCACATTATTTGCAATGCATATCGCACACTGAAGTGCTACAAAGATTTATAATACTGTTAGTTTAAACTCACCTTAAAATATTTTCCCTTACAGCACTTAAAACTGTAATTCAAGAGAGAAAAAGCTCAACACATACACATACCCATTCTTAGCCTAACATTCCCTTGAAGCTGTTTTGGTGATTCTTTCCCAGAGAGGAAGAATGCAGCAGGTATGGCTCTGTAACAACCTTCAAAGCCATTTACCAAAGAGCTCAAATTCTGATTTCTTTTAGAACAAAGTTTGTTCAAATGAGGACTACAACTACTAACGAAACAACCTGAAACTAGAAACCAGTTTCGTGTTTCAGATGCTTTAACATTACAGAATTGAAAAATACTGGGCAGGAACTAGCTGTCAAACATGTTACATTTCATATTATTTATGTATTTCACTTCACAGAGCAGCAGGGATAATGTACTGTCAGAACTGGAGTGATTTGCTTTCCCGGTTGTGAAAAGAACAGCTTTTGTCAAAAGCATTTATAATACCAAAACATCCATTTTCTACCAGTCATTTTCTAACTTTAAGAAGATAAATGAAAAAGAAGGCTCTAAAAAAGAAGAATATAAATGAAGGTGTTAGAGTTCACATGAATTAAGAATAATGGTATGTATTTTCTCCCAATTTCTGGTTTAAAAAAAATAACAGGAAAAGAATAAAGAAAAAGTAGTACGTAACAGCAGGCTTCATCTCAAGTTACCACCTGCAGAGCCCTCCAGTAATACTCTGCTACACTGTTGAGAATGACTATAGAGAGGAATCAAAAAAATCTTTCCAAAACTATATACAAAGAACAGTTTTAAAGAAACTTTTCTAGCTTCAGTTCTGAAGAACTATACAAAAACATTTATGCTTACCTAGATGTAGAAGTGCCATGTGTGCTGCCAATTCCTTCGCATCTTCTAATGTTGTACAGAGTTTGTCTGGCATGAAGCAGCTCCGGGAGCTATCTGCAATGCTAGGAATACGTACCTTGCACACCAAAAGTATTTTCCCATCCTGACTTGTGGTTGAATACAAGTAATATTCAGGTGGTGCCCAGTTATTTTTATAGCAAAAGTAATCCAGATGCATTACTGCAGAACTGAAGTGACTGGATTTTAGAGAATACATGCTAGTTGGAGTAAGCTTTGCTCCTGGAAGTAGTGGGTACGTATACCACTCAAGTTCAGGAGGGCTCGGACTGTGCTGACCATTAAGATGAAGTGAAAGACTTGCAGGTTTCCCTACAGATTTTTGATGACCATCTTCTTTGCTAGAAAACCCTACGAGACTTTCAGTACAGGAACTTATGTGACCATTCAAATGTTGCTTCCAAGTACTTTCTTTGTTAACCGGCTTTGCCAGCGTTACCTCAATGCTAGCTCCATCGATGCATTTTCCATTCATTACAGATATGGCAGCAATTGCATCCTCGCGGTTGTAAAAATGAACAAAAGCATAGTCTCGCAATTTCTTCACACGTTCAACTACTCCTGGCTTGAACTTGTTGAATTCAGCTTTTATTGTGTCCTCTGTAGTAGAAATCATTAAGTTTCTTACATACAACACTTTAACTCTCTGCATCGTTTCTTCATCAACTTCTTTCTCTGGGCATGCCCAATCTACTTGAATATTATGACCCCAGAGTTGGAACGTTCCTACAGCAAAGAAGAATTACATCAGTAAGAAAAATGCAGTAAATCATCCTTACACACTACCTTTAGAAAAAGCAAACAAATACGATACATACAATGTGAAACACTAGTTTCTGTTGCCTGCATCCGCTTAAGCGAAATGAATGACATATTACTACCTGAAATAATTAACAAAATGAGGCTTTGCAAAAATTCAAAGCATTTGTATCTGTACCCCGTGGGTTCAAGAAGCACCATAATCTGTCAAAACACCGACCTCATGATTTTGTGATTTGCATACACACTCTCTGATAAAGCAGCCATAAAAAAACCATACCATTTTACTACTTAGCAAACAGAGCATCTTAATAATATTACAACCTAAAGAAGTGAGGTCAATACCTGGAAAATAATCATCTAGATGCATATGCACTAGCATGAGCCTTACTCTATGTTGCAGCAAATACCAAAACCAGACACTAAAAAAATTAAGACAAAACAAACACTTAAGAAACAAAAACCAATAACAAAAAATTTGTCACTTATTTGCAGCCAACATTTTGAGCATCACACAACTAGCTTATTTCATGTACAGTGATCTGGCCCAATTATTTTTCCCATTACTTTTCAAAATCTATACAAGTCTTAGATAATTCTCCTTCTCAACACTGCCAGAGACTGGCCTAATCTTAGCCTTTATAAACACAGAGAGTTCTGTCACTCATTTAATGAGGCCAATACTGTGCTATGTATTTTACTGACTTTGCTTCTCTAACTTAGTTTCATTTCCTTCCTGTTTAACTTCTCTTCCACCCTTTTCCCAAATTTCCTTTTTAACTGCACCTTTAACTATTCCCTCCTCTTTCAATATTTTTAGTTCCTTCTACTTTCCCTTCCTCAGAGTATAAAATATGGTGTGAAGAATAAGCTGCTTTCAACATATTAAACTCTTAAAATTATTTTCTAATAAAATATTAAAAACTTTCTTTTGAACATTCTTAAAATACGACAACAGTAACATCTCTCTTGTCCCTCAAACAAAAAAGGGGACACATTTGAAGCTGAGCTTTAAAACAATTCATACAGCAGGGCTAGTACACACAGATGAAAACTGGATATATTCCCAAGCAAATACGTATCTTGGTGTAAATTACTGTAACTTTTGTTTATAAAACAGATACTTGGTCTTTTGTTCTCAGAACTGCTTAAATTTTAACTTAAAAAAAGACGAACAAAAAAAACCTTTTTAGCCAAAAGACCCTACTGCAGTTTTCTAGCTCAAAATATAATAGAACAAGCGGAAACTGGATTATACCCTCCACCTCCCAAACAAATAAAAAAGGAGACACATATTCTCCTCCAAAAATTTAGTTGAAAATAAGATTACCTGGGAGTAGCCGCCTTCTAGCCATTGCAGCCGCTCTGTGAGACTCATATTCTACAAAAGCAAAGCCACGATTTTTAGTTTTGTCAATGGCGTCTGGACAAACAATGATATCCACAACTCCTTCTGTAACTCTTTTGATTTCGTTTAGTATTTCTTCTTTCTTCTTCTCTTTCGGAATTGCTCCAATAAATAGTCTGCAGTTGTCCAAGCTTATGCAGACACCAATAAACCTCCCTGGACGAATCTCGTAATTATTAAGAATCTTGATGGCTAGCTGGGCATCTTCTTTAGTCGTGTACATCACAAAAGCATAGCCTCGATTCTCACCGCTGAATTCCATCATCAGCCTGAACGCATAGATCTTCCCAGCTCTCTCGAAAAGAGGAACTAATTCATCTTCGTACATGTCGCGAGGGATCTTACCCACAAAAACTTCACATCCACGAGGTGGTGGCGGACCTTCCCAACCTTAAAATAAATCGTCCAGCAAAAATCTTAGTACAAGTGTCAGACGGGCACACCTCCACAAACAATTTGGAGATTTTTTTTTCAGTCTCAATTTAAAACTGGTGCATTTTTATCTTTTTAAATTTTTATTAAGCTTACATACAAATTCTGCATATAGGACAATTTTTTTAAATGCATGTTCCATTTCTTTCACTTGAATTTGTATGACAAGCCACTGAAACCAGCATTATTTAAAACACTGACAAATCTGTTGCAAGAGTCTACATTTAGTTTTCTACCCCTTACAGTCATGTTACGTATTAATACAACCGATATAACTTAACTGCCAAAAAATTGTTTATATTGTTTATTACTGTTTATAACTTTAAAATGTTAAGAGTAGCAAATACAGTATTTCTAAAACATAAATTTCAACTTTGTAACCTCGAAAGAAATGCTTACCTGGTGGAGGACCACCAAATATTCTTTGCCCATTCTCTTGGATCATGTTGTATCCAGTCTTCTCTATTAGGGCCAGTAAGGCAGCCTCATTCTGCGTACTCATTTTGCCACATCCACTTTTTGCAGAGGAATTTTCCTCATGCATATCTGCAATAGTTTCAACAAAACATTACAGGTATTTCAGTTCAGATAATTCTAAGCTGTTATCTGCACACAGAAGCTACTAGAGCACAGAAACACAACAATACATGTGGCTATTCACTGTGATTTCACTTAGCAATTGTTAGCATCTATGTATTTGCTTCCAAAACATCATAGCTGTCATAATCCTGAACTTTAATCTGCAACTACACATTCTGTATTACGTTTTTTGTATGAGACAGGTGGTATCACCACTATTTCATACGGACACTGTCCTTCAAGTACAATAATGAATAAAGCTTGTTATCTCAGTTGTGTAGGGACCTAAATGCTATTCCAAGCGACAAATTCTACTCCCTTACTGCTACATTTTATAGAAGCACTCACGATTTTAAAGCTAGATTTGAGCCCAAAAAATACTTCAGAAATGCAGTACACCCACAGCTAATTAAAGAATTCAAAGAATTCAGTAACAGAAATAATTAAAACCAATATATAATAAAACTTGGCAGAACTGTCTATCAAAACTAAGGGGCTGTGATAATTCCACTTCTGAGGTCCCTGTTGTCATGCGTTTATCCATTTTCATGATGTTGGAAACTAAGAGGGTTTATCAATAGGCTTGCTGCTGCTACACTATTTCAAGAACTTCAGTGGTCAGTTAAAAAAAAAACTTTAAAGCCAGATCTTTTTTCTAGGCCTTTCTTTCTGTCCTTGCCCTATTTTTTCTTCTCCCAAAATATTCTGCCTTAATAACTGCAATACTTAGCCAAGCAATCTTCAACACTTCAATCCCTCGCCCAAGCGCTACGCCCTTCATTCTCCAAAAGAAATACCGCCAAAAAAAAGATCACCATGAGAAACATTATCTGCAACTGTTTTTTAATGTCCCTTATAATTTCAACTTGCTTTATTGTCCATAAAGTTAAGCTTCACTAAGCAACATCCTGAGGAATTCCCCACCTTCCTGGGTAGAAAAGCAGTTGATACCAGCTCTGATTTCACACAGAACGGTTTTTGTCAAACCACAGCTAGCTACTGAACAATGGAGTTTCCCAGGTAAGGCCTAGACGAGTGAAGTATGCAGAACACAGACAATAATAGAAGCTAAACCAAGGAGAGCACGCGGTGCATAAGCATTCATGTGCTTGTCTCTTCATTAGACTTCCTATTACTGCTCAAGGTCCCAAGAAACAAATTAGCTCAAGCGCTGCACCAAACTTGAACTCACTCTGCTGTTCTGCTGAATTGATGGATGCTGTCAAAGCAGAAAAAAAAAGTGTTCAGAAGTAGCTATAATTGCATCCATTTTCTACAGTCTGAAGCAGAAGCCATCTCTTCCTCTTCATCATGTTGCTCTTGGACATTTTGCACAAAATAAAACCTCACTAAACTTCTACCTTGATTACCCAAATAAGCACTGTTATCTACACAGATTATTTATTTTGACAGCTGGCTATATAACTTCCTAGCGCTTCCAGAATCAAGAATTAATAAAAATAAAGCCATACATAATGTAGCAAATGTTGTCTCGTATCTTTACACATAAGTGTTCACCTCCCTACTAAGAACATTAAACAGCCCCATGGTTGTTTGAAGTCTGATTGTTTTTCCATTTAGGTATTCCATGGAAATTACTACCACACCTTGAGCTACGTAAAAGTAGTTTGTAGAAACTGCTAGCAGTTTTTCAGAAGATCCTACGCTGTAATTACTTACAGCTAGACTAGATTTAATCATTAAGCCCACACACATAGCAGTAGAGGGTAGCAGGTTTGGTCTGGGTTGTTTTTTTTTTTTCCACCCCTCAACAGCTTAGTCACTTTGAATATGCTTTGACTCACGGTTCTGCTGAAAACTATGCTCTAGCACAGACTTTTTTTTTTTTCACAAAAGCCAACATTTTAAAAGACTCCACCCATCCCTTCATCAGAATGTTTTTAAAGATGTACTTTTTTCCATCCTAGAAATATATAATTATAGAAATATACAAAATATTTCAAAGATCTAATCTGTATTATTTATATAACATAAATATTAATAACATAAACAAACATATAGAATCATAAAATGGTTTGGCTTGGAAGGGACCTTAAAGCCCACCCAGTCCCAACCCCCCGCCATAGGCAGGGCTGCCACCCACCAGATGAGGCTGCAGAGGGCCCCATTCAACCTGGCCTTGAATGCCTCCAGGGATGGGGCACCCACAGCTTCTCCAGGCAGCCTGTGCCAGGTCCTCACCATCCTCTGAATAAAGAATTTTCCTAACATCTAACCTAAACCGCCACTCTCTCAGTTTAAAACCCCTCCCCTCTGTCCTACCACTATCTATCAACGTAAAAAGTCGGTCTCCTCCTGCCTGTAAGCTCCCTTCAAACACTGGAAGGCAGCAATGAGGTCTCCCTGCAGCCTTCTCTTCTCCAGGCTGAACAAGCCCAGCTTCCTCAACCTTTCTTCATAGGAGAGGTGATCCACCCCTCCGAGCATCCTCCTGGCCCTCCTCTGGACCTGCTCCAACAGCTCTGCATACTTTTTGTGCTGGAGGCCCCAGACCCAGACGCAGTACTCCAGATGGGGTCTCACGAGGGCAGTCGAGAGGGACAATTCCCTCCATCTCCCTGCTGGCCACCCCTTTTCTGATGCAGCCTGGGATACCGTTGGTCTTCTGGGCTGCAAGAGCACACTGCTGGCTCATGTCCAGCTTTCTGCCCACCAGGACCCCCAAGTTCTTCTTGGCAGGGATGCTCTCAAGTTCTTCTCACAGTTTGTGCATACATCTGGGACTGCCCTGACCCAAGCACAACACCTTGCACTTGGCCTTGTGGAACCTCATTAGGCTCACATGGGCCCACTTCTCAAGCCTGTCCAGGTCCCTCCAGATAGCATCCCCTCCTTCTGTTGTATCAAGCGCACCACTCAGCTTGGTGCCATCAGCAAACTTTCTGAGGGTGCACTCAATCCCATCATCAATGTCATTGACAAAGCTGTTGAAGAGCACCAGTCCCAAGACAGACCCCTGAGGGATACCACTCCTGACTGGCCCCCACCTGGACATAAAGCCATTCACAACCTTCTGGCTGTAATCATCCAACCACTCATAATCCACTGAACAGTTCACCCTTCAAATCCGTACTTCTTCAATTTAGAGATGAGGATGTGGTATGGGACCATGTCAAAGGCCTTGCAGAAATCCAGGGAGATGACATCAGTTGCCATTCCTTTGTCCACCGATGCTGTCACTCCATCATAAAAGGCAACCAGATTGGTCAGGCAAAATATGTACATGTGGTTTTCCTTTTCTGTCAAGGAAAACTGAATTGCTGTTGTGGGACAGCAATTAACGTAAAAAGCCATTCTTAAGAGATTAAGTGCACATGACACCCACCACAGTTCAGCAAAAAAAAAGTAAAAAACCCTTCAGAGTTCATAAAACTGACACTGCAGAAAGGAAGCTGGGCTGAGTGCAAAGGCCCCACGAGCCAATGGCTGCGGCTAACAGTATGGCTTCCACCTGCTGCAAACGTGGCCCCGTCTCCTTTCAACATGTGCAAAGGGACACAGGTTGCTTCCCAGCACCCACAGTGGAGCAAAATGGCACAGAGAAGTGCAGGCAAGAGATGACTGTGGAGAAAGACTGTAGACTAGGTCCAGGCCCCGGGGAGAAAATGCCACCTGAGGAACCAGGGGCACCCAAACGGAAAAACAAACAGAGCCCGGAATTACCCTGCACTCCTCCCAGCGACTGCCGCAGCACCTTCCTTCTCCTCACGACGCCTTCGCCCTGGGCGCAGCAGAGCACAGGCCCGAGGCCAGCACTGTCGCCGAGCAGGTGCGGCGCGGCCCGCCCCGACCCCGCCGCCCGCCCGAGCCACACCGCGCCGGGAGCGCCCAGCGAGAAACGACACCGCCGCCACAGCTTTCCCTCTCGCTGCCCCGGCGCAGCCAATCAGCAGCCGGCCGAGGCGGGCAGGGGTGTAACTGACAGGAGGCAGCAACCAATCAGAGCAAGGCAAAGAGCGGGGCCCAGCACGCGAGCCCTTTTAAAACGAGCGGCCGTTAAGCTGGGAGGTTGCTGCTGCGTGCGCGTGGTGCTGGGGCACGTGGCATGGCGGCCGCCAGGGCCGATGAAGAGCCGCGTGCTGCGGCTTCCGCCTCACAGCCCCGCCTGAGGGAGGTGAGCGGCTGCTGCCGCCTCCCCAGCCTCGCGCCCCGCCCTGCAAAAGGAGGGGCGAGCGTTAGGCTGAGAGTTATTTTGCTAACGGCCGCATGTTTTGTATCTTAAAAGGGATATTTAGGCTTTCAGCATAGTTGTGCTGTGCGCCTACTGTTGTGAAGGTTCCTGGACCGTGGTGAACTAGATCCTTTTTCAGTCCTTACTGTTGCAGTTCAGTTTCTTATTCAGGCCTAGTAACAAAATAATTAGCTTAACAAGGGCAGAAGGCCCTTCTCAAAGCAGTCGGGCTCCTGGGACCTTGCAGTTTGAGCTGCTCCTGAGCTGGCCTCAGGGCTGCCACCAGCACTGTGCTTTGGTCAGAGGCACACATCAAAAGCACCAGTGGTCAGAGATTACTATCCTTTTATCAACAAGGGCATGATACCCTGATGAGCTGTTTCCCAAATGATGTTTCTCCATTTAAAAGTGATGCATGGTGAAAATTACAACTACCTTTGAAGTTAAATGTTACCACCTTTCAGGTGTCTGCTGTTTCCTTGGCCACACCTAACTCAGCTGTGGAACCTCTAATAGGAATGAATTAGGCGGGTATTAGGGTAACTAAAGTTCTGGGTGTTTTGACTGCAGCTGGGTGTCCTTGTTACCTTGGAGACTGTTCACTTTCTGGCAGAAAACCCCACGTGTTTCAGTTGTTACTGCTAGTGGAAAGTACTGAAAGAATGCAGACAACGGCTTCTAAGTTATAAACATCTTAAGCGTTTCTTTTGTTTCATGTATGTGACATTTTACTTTGCACCTTACCATGTACAGCCATGTTTGGGGTACAGATTAGGGTTTGCTGCTGAACAGCTGCCCAGCTGGAAGTTTTAACCCATTCCATTACCAAGAGCAGGTCTCAAGGAAACACACAACTTTCCTGTCACATTGTTCTCTTTATGACATAACACAAATAATATACTCAAAACACTTGTCTCTTATCTGTTATCTTTATCTCTTAACTGTTATCTCTTATTAGATACCAAAGTCAGATGTAGGAACTAAAGACTCATTTGGTTTTCTTGCTGGCCCCTGCTTCTTTGAAAGAAATTACAGTCCTTTTCTTCTTTGTTCCACAGGTGCTAATTGGGTAGTAGAGCTCTCCTAGCCCCTTGCACACAGATGCTTGCTGTTTTTTTCTCTCTGACAATCTAATTGTTCAGTGTCATTAAGTTTTAGTAAGAACAAATGTTTCTAGTCTGTATTTGTCTCCCACTTCGCTGTGGCTTGTCAAATGTGATAAACTCTGAGCTGAATATTTTTTGTGTTTTTTTTTTTTTTCCTGATGACAAGGCAACATTTACAGGGAACGCAGGGAAGCATCTCATGGCTGAAACAAAACTACTTATTCAACCCAGATAACACTCTCAGAAACATTACTTTGCTTCTGTTAAAAGAATCCTCACCAAGCAAATCCCTGAGTCAATAGTTTAAAAGTTAGTTCTAGTTAATTTTAAGCATTTATACAACATGTAATTGTGTCAAGTTGGAATAGTTGGAGGGGACAAGCCTTCTCTGTTCCTCGTCCGCACAGGCACTCCCAGCAGTGAATTCTGCCTTGTTTTCATGTCTTCCCCCTTCTTTCACGTAGTGCTGGATTGCATTGTGCATTCAGAAGATGCAGGTTGTTATCAGCAGCCATCATTTGGAAAGCTGTGATAGAAGGCGGCCAATTAACATGCTAATTCCTAATTTCTAGGAGTGACAACTGTGGACAACAAAGTGATATTTCTCTCAGTTATAACAACTCTTTCTTTCTCCCCTGTATATAAATCCCACTCATCCAAATTAATGCCATATTTTAATTCACTTTTTAAAATGAAGATATAGTAAAGCATAGGAAAGAGGAGCAGACTCAGAATATTTGTTATTTATCAGAGTATTTACTTTTTTACTGTTTTATTTCATTGGTACTCTAGTATGTAGCTGTTTAACTTGTAAACCTGTTAACTTGTATAAGCCCTCTGTTGGGTTATTTTACAAGAGTTACAGGTATTTTACATAAATTCTGGTTAGAAAAGTACTTGAAATAGCAAATATTATGCTATTTGCCCTAAAGCTTTATTCAGTTCCACTTTATGTCAAGGAGACACTGAGTTTCCTCATGAATGTCTTTTTGAAACTGTCACCAGTTTGATGGATGAGGAATGAGGGCAGAGTCCTGCCAAGGTTGTGCCATTTATTCCTGTAGCTAAATCTGAAAACATGAAAGAGGCCTTTTTCTTATACCTTTTATTCTATAGCACTGCATCAGACAGTTGCTTTTCTTTTCGTTCTAAGTTATTTTAGGTAGCTGTAACACAGCAGTCCTTGATGTTTTTTAACTAAAGTTTCATTGGAATGCTAGCAAGCCCCAGCATATATTCCTGGAGTGGACTACTACTGCAGTTGTAGTAAGTTTTAATGGAAGCATAAGCTTTTTTTTTTTTGTCAGAGTAAATTTTACTATGGCCTGGAGCAGGAAAAGAGGGCATGTAGCATTTCTGCAGTCTGACAGGTTTGATATGTAGGTAGTGGAAATACTTTAAAAGGAAGCAGACATCCTTTGAACTTCAGACAAAGGTCTCTGTAGAAAACCTAGACATAATATGATTGTAAATCTAATCATAGTAAGCTGTCTAGAAAGACTTTCAGTTAGTCAGTCCATTTTCTTTCAGGTTCCATTTGAACAAGGAGCCATAATGCCTGCTTAGTAGGATCCTCCTAGCAAAGCATCTTAGTGCCTGAAGAGCCTGCTTTCTTGAAAGGTACCATTTGCTCTAGTTCAGCTTTCTGCCACAGAAAAGCTGGAGTCTTTTTTAATTACAAAATCTGATATTGCTGGGAGAAGCATTAGGGATATTAGAGATTAATAGCAGAAAAAACATCACACCGAATTTTCTATGTAAAACCCTCTAAGACACGCATCATATGATCTTTAACATGCAAATGTACAATAAACATGAAAAAGTTTATTCTGAAGTGTGTCTGTGTTCATCTAGATGAATGTATCAACAGTTTTACTGAAGTATATTGAACTAAATCAACTTTAAACCAATATAGAAATACTGGCTGAGTGCAGTGATGTAAAATGTGCAAAACAAAGTGTATCAAATTTCTTCATTTGTTCTTTTGCCTCATGACCTCCAGATCTATTGCTTTCTGCCCCTCTGTATCTTGCTCTCAAAACCCTGTGTGTCAAAGGTATACCTTTAATCACCAAAGCGGCTGTTTTCTGGCAACGCACATGCAATGCAAATGACCCACACAGGGGAAGGAGCAGCCTGGAAGTGTGGCAGAAAGTAACACCGCAGAGAATCAGTGGAAGAAGGGGTGAATGTCAGAAAATAGAAGGAAAGACAGGATGGGAAGGAGGGAAGAACCGCCAGAGATGGAAAATCCTTTGCTTTAGTACTGTGGTCTTCTGATTCTACAGTTACACAGTGCTTTTCCACCTGCTTTCAAGGCAGATGTTTCAAGCAAATTCTGAAATGGCAGCATATCCTCTGTGTATCTGTAACAGCAGCAATTAAAGAGGTTTGGCTGTTTTAGCACGTACAAAATACTGCCTTAAGCTTGAGACCAATTTTCTTCTTTCCACAGGGATGTGAAGCAGAAGGAGCACAGAGCAGGCTTCCTTTTGTCACACCACAGGTGTCCCAGTACTCACTGGAGGCCCTGGAATGATCAGAGATGGTTCCTCTCAGTCACTGCTCAGTTCATTTCACTGCAAATATTGTCCAAAAATATTACAATTTATGCTAGTTTCTGTGAAAGTTTCTAACATGGTTTCAGAATTGGAACAAGACAGACATCAAACTGTAAGATTTTTGATCGTATCTGGTCTGACCTAGATACTAACTGGAAGTTTACGGGGAAGGCAAAGGATTTTTCTATCACACTGCCTTTTGAATATTTAATAATTCTGAAAATATATAGAATGCAACAGGGAAGAATAACATTCAGTTTTTACTTTTGAACTATTTTCACTGTAGTTTAAAAATGCAAAGAGCATCCACTGTTTCCTTAGGCTGCTTATTCTTAGCTTTGAATTCCAGTTTATTCTCAGGATCCTACAAGGTATTGATTTATCAGGCTCACATCCTTTTAATTTATAATCTAGCTGCTGTGAGCTGCTAGCAAGCTTTTAAGTCAGGAAGCTCAGGAAACTCAGGGCCATCAATGCCAATTATAGCTAAACAACTTAAAACACTTCCCTGTAATTTTCTTCATGTTTTCCTGAGGCTTTAAGGAGATAGTGCTATGTTTAGAGATGTAATTAAATCTGAAACAATGTAACCTGCATTTTTGGTGGTTCTTTCATTTATATGTGTATATATACACATTATTATGATTTCAACTATTATACACAAATCGAATGCTATGACTTATCTTTTTACTAGTGTTCATTAAGTAAAGCTAACAGAGTTATTTTTAAATGCCTTTTTTTGTACCTAGCTAGATGGCAAGCCCTTTCCTGCGTAGCCACTAGGTGGGAGTAGTTGATCTTAACAGAAGGACCGCCAACTGCCGCTGTGTGGAGGGCTGCAGCTCCCTTTTCCCCGCACCACCACCCGCACCTCATCCAGTTCTGGGCCGTTGTGGGACTTTTTGGTATTGCATCCACAGCAGACACTGGGAAGAAGCCACTCTAGGAAGGATTACTAAACTCAGGGTAACAACCTGGCAAGGCTGGCCACGTTCAAGGCTGAAGAAACTCCAGCATGACACTGTGGGGCTGAGAGGTGTAATGTGTAATAAATCTTTGAAGGCATCCATGGTACTAGGAGAGTGATGCCAAATGAACCATTTTCAGAGTTATTCCAGCACAGACCTGTGGAAAGCAGTAAATTTGAGTTTCGCACCAAGAACATCTGAGACAAAGTGGAGAAGAGGCATGCAAAATGATTCTTCATTGTTCCCTGTAGTAAAAGAAAGGCAGGAACAGCTAATGTAATCACCAGGCAGCCAATTACCGCAAGATACTACAATTGCCACAGAACCTCTTGGAGGCCAGACAGGTAAGCTAAAAAAGGAATAAGTTCATGTAGGGTAAATTCATTGGTGAGCATTAAACTCGATGTAATGAATGCAAGCCTCAAAACGGGAAGATCATGAATTGTTGCTTATGGAAATCTTGAAGACTATATCGAAACACTGCCTGTACCCATAACCTGTCCCTAAACACTCGTTGTTGCTCATTGGCAGGGAATGATACAGGGCTAAAATGACCTTTGTGTATTGCCAAGTTCATTCCTGTGTTCCCATACTGCTAAAAATAAAAATAAAAAAAAATTGGCCCTTGACTATAAGCTCAAGGCTCTCAAATGTAGTTAAATTATTAACAGTGTCTGGTTGTAAAGGACATGCATGCTGCAGCTCTGGATGGAGAGTCCAAGTTTCCTAAAAAATAATGGGAGTAGCCGTGTTCACAGGAAAAAAGACCTTCAGAAGCCAGCTGAAAGGTGCATTGCCTCAACTAGCAAAAATCTAGGAGAAAAAACAAGCAGCAGCAGATTTGAAAAATGACCAAAAAAAAGCTGCACAACTTATGGCATATAAGATTCTTCAAATCATAATCCAGCGTTCCCTTCCTGCTCAATTACGCAGTAAGCTCACAATTAATGTCAGAAATCCAGTGTCTTTCCCATAAGAACAGACTGTTGCTGCAAACACAGATTTGTATTTAATTGCAGGATTGAGTACAGTCTGTGAGAGATTTTAATACAAATATTCCCTAAACTGAAAATGCAAAGTAGAAAGTTGAGGGAAAATAAATTCTCTAACTGGTTTGAGTGGTTATTTTCAGCTTGCTTGTAAAAAAAACTTTACAAGTCATAAAAACCTCATTATAATTTTGAAACATTTCATGGCTATGTATCAGATCTACTGCCTGGGTAATTTTCAATGCTTTAGTAGTATAAGAGTTAGTGGAATTGCTCAGACATCAGAAATAGAAATGCTCTGTTCCTCACTGGAATTTCAGTCTGTTGGCCAAGCAGAATTACTGCTTTCTGCAGGCAAGTTTTTGGAAGACATTCCCAGTCTAACCCTTGTCTGTCAAATGATCCAATTATACAACTCAAATTATCAAATTACACAAGAGCGACAATGAAGGTGTGACTGAAGCAGCCTACTTGCTGTCACAAGTTTGGAGCAATACCTCAAGGCAAAGAACAGCTCACCATTCCCATGCAATTATCAGTGCTAAATAGCTGATGCAGTGGATGAGATGTTACTTTGCCTGTAGTTGTCCAGGTCATATCCTAATCTATCACAAATTTAGATTTCCAAAGGAGCTGAGTTTTGTGCATGTCCCAAACTTTGTGAAAGACCAAGGAACGGGACACAGCAATACGATGGCAGGTGTCATGGGTTATATCTCCAGGTAGGCTTTAGGCATCAAAGCCTTACACACCTTCCAGCCTGGAGTGATTTTCAGCCCTGAGTGATGCATTCAGGCCTCTCTTTCAAAACATGGGAGGAGTTAGGCACGTTGGGAAAGGACTCTATGGAAAGCAGCTGAGCTGCAACCTGGTGAAAGTAACCCATGAATACAATGAGGTTTGGGATGGAACTGAAACAGTCTGGGGCATACCTGCATGAATCAAAGCCTGAGCTCATGCTTCAGGCAAGTACAAAACAGGATAATGAGATGGTATGTGTTCAGGTTCCATAAGCAACAGATGTGATAGCAAGATGCTGAACCAAACAGCCTTCTGCTTGGGCTAGATGCAGTTCTGTGTTTTCCACAGCTATACTATTTCAGGTTCTGGAGGCTACCAAGGAGGCTATCATCACTGGCTCCAGGTTACTTAGACTGTTCATTACCACATTGTTTAGGCAGACTGTGAATGAATGTGGTTGAAACTAGGAGCCTCCTTCATGATGAGGATACGCTTGGACCTAAGCACAATCTTCTTTGCACACAGAAGTAGCGAAAGTCACTGTGTTTGATATTAGATCTTTCAACAAGAGGTGCAGGAGACCTCTCATTATCTCCACACCTATATTTCTTCACTTCAGAGTAGAAGTAACGACTAACTTCTTTCCTTCTCTGTGGCATTGGCAGACCCACCCTTCTCTGCGCATCTGTGCAGTGCAAAATGGGAACGTACAGGCACCTCTACAAGATTGCAGGAAACAGGTGCAAGTCTGAGTCAGGCCTAAGACTATGCAGAACATTAGGTAGCTTGACAAGTTTGGCAGAGCATAACCCTTCATTTGCTTGTAATTCTTAATTATATGAAGTAGTATATCTCCTTAGACTCATAGGAAACTCTGGTTTCACAGGCAATGAAGTGCCTTTGGTAAGAAACCATGCATTTCATTTATTTTTTATGATGTGCTATGCAAGAAACTTGCAACTTTATGCAAATTAACCAACTCTTGCAGCTGGCAACACAGGAAGGTGTTTATTGTCCAAGTTATAGACACAGGGAAGAAATATAGATATATTTAAGAGAAACAAAAGGCAGTAGTTAGGTATAGGAGGTATCTGAATAGAAAAACAGCGCTAAACCAAAGTGACAAACATTTGTTCTAACCTGGCAGCCTCTTCCTTACTTCTACCTGAAAGTTTCCTGCATAGCTGCAGTTTGTGCTGTGTCGGTCAGGAACATCCCAATCTCAGCCCTTCTAGTTCCTGGGTAAGCCTAGGGATGTGCTTCCCACTCACAGCCTCCCTGGGCCCGTGGACCACAAGGCCTCTTGGCGGTGCCAAATACGTGGGTCCCAGCAGAACCTGATCCAGCTCACAGTGGTCAGGGAACCACTTCCTCTTTCAAACTCAGAGCCACAGGTGCAGCCCAACTTGATAAATGTAATCCAGTCACCAAGTGTCCGAATAAAACTAGAAAAGGCAGGGGGGTAGCCACCTCACAGCTGCATCCAGAGGGGTGAGTCTGCTAGAGGCAGTCTGAGAAGGTGCTAGGAAGAGGCCTCCCGCCTCCCCAGAAACGCTGTAGCCATCGCATTTTGGCAAACCTTATAAAATAGTATTGCTGTTTCCGCTCAAGTGCTGCTCAGTCAGGAACTCAAGGGTCTGGGTAACAAACAGGCAAAAGCAGCTGTACCTTAAAACTCTGGCGAGGTTAATAGAATAGGTTTGCCTATTTGTATGGGAGACCAAAAAAAAAAAAAGCTATGGGACACCTCACAAAAAGTTTTCTATCCTGTGAGACAAACAGTAAACAAACATAATTCACCAGTTTTGTGACAGACAGAACTGCTGTACTCCAGTCAATAATCCAACTGTGATTTAACTATCCTAAAGATTGCCCCACACTTTCTCACAGTCTCTGTGCTCTCAGGACCACACCCTAAGTGCTGCCTTAACTTCAGAAGTGAAGCTACATGATGATATAGAGCAGAGAACTGAGTTTTAAGAAAATATGCCAGGAAACAGCCCTCAACTACTTTATGCTATATTCCTACAGTAGAAGACATATTTTATCAGTGCAGTATCCTGAAAGATTTCCATATAGGCTTACAGGAAAGTGCAACGTACTACAGCAAAGGGCCTCAAACAAGCGAGCTGTAGCATCTCTATTTCAGACCAGTAAGCCCATTCATGACAATTAAGTGCTTAGAGGGATCATCCTGAGCAAAGAAATGGCTCTGAGGGTCACCTGAGAACCTCTTCTAATTTCAATGGAAATAGGAGATGCTAACTAATGACTGTCTAACACAGTTCTGTAACATTCTGTGGTGTGTGACATTTTATTTGATGTGAGAACATGCAATAAATATTACAGCCCCATACCACTTGTAGAGATCACAGTACTAAAGTTTCTTGTAGTTGCAGCTTGCTTTCTAAAATCTGTCTGGATGATGTCAAGTCACACACAGGTTTAATTCCCTCTTCCCCACCCCCTCAGACATTAACAAGTATTGCTACGATTTTGTTTGCTTTAAAAGTCTCGGTGGTATTTATATGTAGCATTCCCCTTCAGCACAGGAGGACCCAAAGGTGAAATCAAGCAGCAGATGACTGCTCACCCACAAAATGAATAATCATTTATGTTCCAAGCTAAAATAAATACTAACAGAAAGCTCGGTGTTCTAATGTCGTCATTTAGCAACTTTTTCTCTTCATTTAAACACAGGTTTTGTAAAAACATTTTGAGCCTTGTGAATGCTCATTTAACTTTTGTTTTCTTTGGAAAGCCCGAAGTGAAGCATCTATCCTTTTCACTCGATGTCTTCACTACACGCATTTCCCAGCGGCACACGGCTGACGGTTACACTCCTCCATTACACATTCAGGTTTAACCACACAACTTTTCCAAACAGCCCCACCACTAAAATGTCCTGCAGCTCTAGATTTACGCTGCCTGTCACCACCACTTACAGTCACCAATGAACAATGTCACTTGTAAACACACACGCTTCCAAACAGCTGAACTGCTCCACAGTTTTCTGTGGTTTTCTTTTATAACTAGCTCCTTCATTTCAGTGGCATCATAGCTGAGCTCGAGGCTGAAACACAACGCTCCACCTAGGGCAAGTGCTTATTTTTACTCAAGCAATTACAGAAAAAAAGTTGACACTGACATTTACCAAAATATTTCAGAGCACAACCACCACCTGCTGAGCTGAACACAAGAATCATGCCTGCTAGTCTTACTTTCCCTCAGAGTATGACTGCTTTGACTTGTGCCTGACTTTCACAAAATTTCCATATCTCTGCTAGAATTATTGTCAGTAGGAAAAACTGCCCATGCCGCTGAATTTCTCTTCCTTCACCCACGCTATTACTTGTCTCTGATGTAAGGATACAGCAGAACAGTCTAGGCTATTTCATAGTATTCTGTAAGCTTCTTAAAACTTCACAGTTTGAAGGAAAATTCTCTACTAATACTAGTACTAATGTTGGAGGTCTGCAAGGAGCTGGTTTCATTTCTTTCATACAGGCGCCTATCAAAATCCCAGTGCAGTCCCCAGGGTTAACCTGGATGCTTCCTGTTCAACACCATCAGCAAAGCAGAGCATTGGTCCTATGATACTGGAGCGAGAGCAGGGACGTTTCTCTGCCTTCCAACAATCCCGCTTACAACTTGGTTACTGGTCATGACCCCACTGTTTATTGTATAAATGAAATGTAAGAATCACTGGAATTCTTATAAATCCCAAGTAAATAAAGGGGAAAAGAAAAGCCCACCTGTAATCAGACACCACGTAACAGCATGTTAACGGCCTGTTCAGTGCCCTACTGGGATATGTCAGAGAAATGCTACAACATTATACTCCATATCAAGAGGCCAGTAGACATTTCCAAATGAATAAATTCTATTTATATAATTACAGTAGTGTCTACAGTTCATTACCTTATGCACAGCAAATTAATAAAAAAAACCAACACATTGGAATGTATGTAAATATTACTAATGCATACAGTATGGAGTGTCGCAGTCTTTGAAAGCGGAACAGAAGCTGTTTGCAAGGACCCAACAGTAATTGATATCCAGCTGCTTTGGAGCTAGGCTGCAGCCAGGACGTGTACTGAAAGCTAGGCTGAAATCCCCTCTCGGTTGATGACAGCAGCAATACTGCTGTTGTTTCCTATGAGACTGGAATTTCACCCCGGTCTTTACATTCTTTGTCGGTTATAGTGGAGCAGCCAGAAGAAGAAAGATGATTAGAGAACAGCCAAGTAGGCTCGCAGTTCAAGAATCCAATCTTCAAACAGCTGTAGGGTCTAGGAAGGGAGAAGGGGGTTTATATCGCTCAACTGAGTCTTATTCTAAAAACAGGGAAAAAAATGGCACCTTTGGTAGTAGAGCTGTTCAAGATACCACTCAGAAAGAAGCAAGTCAGGTTGTGCCCTTGGTGAAGACACCATTGTGTTCGCCTTTGACTAGAAAGGAAGGTGAGCATAGTGTGTGGACGTGTAAGTGCATGTATAGCAAGACATTCCAGGAGCTGAACAATTTCTCTGCATACATTAAGACACTGCTAAGGGGGAAAAAAAAATGTTTTTCAGCATTGAAATAATTGGCTAGATAAACAGAAAGGACTCCACATTGGAGATGAAACATTTCTAGCACCAACTGCTGGCTTGCAACTGAATACTTACTTGCCAGAGGTGGGTATAGAATGATACATTCCTTCACGGAGAGGCTACAGGAACCGCGCCAACGATCCCTGATGCTTTACAGCACCCACATAGCTCCAGTTACTATGGGAAAGTAACAATAAATGCACATTGATTTTCCTCCTCCTCCCTGCCATGTACCCTGGAAGACTGGAAATCCACAACGTTCGTATGTCACAAGCTTTCAAAGGGCTAACTGGTTTCCACCTGTACTGCTCAGAACTCCTCTGCAGCCATTTATATTAGCCATACCAACCAACTACTGGCAGCGAGGAAAATGCAGAGGAATTGCACTAAACCACTGCACCACTAAACCAATCAGAAAGTTGCTCAATATGGTAGCAAATGTTTATGCAATTAATATGAATGAGAAATCTGTGAACATTCCCCAGAAGGGAACCACAGCCAATCCAGCCAGATGTGCTACTACAGCACACAGTGCCCAAGCTAGGACTGCTTTTTTTTCCTTGGCTATCAAAAAGCTTAACCTACTTAACCTTATCAAAAGCTTACCTACTTCTGTCTCCTCTAAAAGTTAGGGTTAGTGTTCCTCCATTCAGGACTGGAGACAGTAACTCCTCAATATTAACTGTATCGGCAAAGTAAGAGGTAAGCAGCTCTCAATATCCTATTATCACTTTGTGGCACTCCATCATCCATTTTTACTAATAGCTGTAGCACCCAGCTACGCAGCTAAGAAATTAAAGAACATGAAAGACATCAGCAGAATCACTTATGGCTAAAGGCATGGAGCAGAACCACAACGCACCCCTCCTTTTTCATGATTTTGAAGGCGTGCGAGAAAGTACCGAGATTTTCAGGAAATCTATTATTTGGCTTACACAGTAAGCTATGCCTTGTGCGCTGTATTCTAGACAAAGTTGCATTTAAAAATGGCACACAAGGTTACGTAACTTTACACAACGCCAGTGAACAATTTGTGCTTTTATAAATACAGTAGTGTACATCCTATATACAGGTGCCTGCAGGCAGGCTGTTAGCCGGCCATCCACAGAAAGAAGGTGATGAAGATCGTGGGGAGCGTGGTGGAGGGCGCCAGCCCTAGGCAGACTATCGATGCTAATCCCACAAGCACCGAAGCAAGAACGCTCCTCTGGTCGCGAATTATCATCTTGACAGTCTCACAGAACTGCAAGGGAAAAAAAAAAAAGAGCAATGTCAGGGTTAAGGAGGAAAGCGTTAAGGTGACAGCTGGGATCGCTGCTCTCTCTGGTACGGGGGGGCTCACATGTGTTGTGTGAGAGCACGCAGCTCCCCTCTGTTGGGACAGCAGCTTTAGCTAATTCAGTTATTTGGAACTGAACCTCGCTCCCAGCCAGTGGAGGTGAGGCTGCCTGCCCTCCCCACATTGCGGGGCAGCACGGCCAGGCCCTGCCAGCTCTTGCAGCCCTTTGCTGACCAGCTTTGGGGGCTGGGGACAAGCATTTTACTCCCACTGGGCACAGGGGGTACCCCTGCTGCCCCCCACCCCGGGGCTGGGCTGTACCTTGTCGGTCTGGAAGCTGACTGCGGCTCCGTAGCGGCAGTAGGTGACGAAGTGCTCACAGTTGTTCCAGAGCAGGCTGTAGGCCGTAGCTCCCACCAGCTTCTCGGCACGGCGGGCGGCCTCCTCGCTGCCCAGCACCTGGTCCTTGAAGCGCCGGTCCATGTGGTTGACCAGGATGCTGCCGCCGTAGGCGAAGTCCTCCACCGTGTCCACGCGGATGCTGGCCATCTTGGTGATGACGCCCAGGATGAGCCGCTTGTTGGTCACCACGCGCTGGATCTGCTGGCGGTCATCAGTGAAGGCGGGCAGGATGTCGGGCATCAGGTGGGCAACACGGTTCTCGCCCAGGTAGATGCCGAAGTGGACGAAGAGGGTGCGTGGCACCTCCAGCAGGTCGCCCCGCTGGAAGCAGCTCGTGTCGTAGTAGCCGGGGGCGGCCGGCGGCGGCTCCCCACCGTCGGTGCCCGCGGGCAGCGCCCGGACGTGGACGAGGAGCAGCAGCTTCTCCAGCAGCAGCGAGGCCGCCTGCGGCACCGCGTTCTTCATGGCCGGGCGGGCGCGCGGGCTGCGACGAGCTGCGGCAGGAGAGCTGGCCGCCGCCGAGCAGCCCCACCGCCCAGCCCCGCTTTTCTAGGCTGCAGCCGGGGCGGGGCGGGCACCCGGGCCGCCCACCGGCGGAGCAGCGTGCGGGGAGCGCCCGCCCTGCGAGCGGCAGCGCCCGGGGCACGGCAGGGCCAACGCCCGCCCTGGTGCTCCCCGCCGCCAGCACCCGGAGAGGGGGAAGCTGCCGTCACGAGCTGGCTCATCCTGAAGGGCCGTGGAAGAGTGGGAGAAGGCATAGGGACACCGCCGTGCGTTTTGTTTCACGCTAATCCATTATGTAAATGGATAATCCTGGCAATGGAGCCCACAAAAGAGCAGCTCTGTCCAGCCAACAAAGCCTCCCCACCCGCGGCTCAGGGGTTTCGGTAGCCGAGCCCCGGGGCTGTGGGATGATGGATGGGGCAGGCATTCAGAGTACCTGGGAGATGACAGCTGCCTGCTGCCTTTGTTCATGCCAAGGCTCCGGCAGGGAACAGGCAGAAATGCTCCATAAGGAACACTTGGTTGGAGCATCTTCCCCCAAAGCCGGGCTCTGTCTGAAGTTGCAGCTTTCCTGCTCTCCCTTTCCTGCAGGGTGTGTGCACGGTGGTGTTTACCACAAGGGCAAGTGACAGGGAAGCTGTGCAACGCTTTGGCACCTTGCCACAGGTCAGTCACTGTGAAACAGCGAGTTACTTTTCCTCCTTTCATCCTTAGAGCCTGTGGATCAAGGATGAGATCCCCAGAAGACCCCTAAGCTATAGGACCCCTTTGGTCACTCCAGCTCAACCTCCCCCTGCTTTCCCCTGGGGAACAGCCCTGGTACGAAGGGCAAGGCAAAGGGGACGTGCAGGACGCAGCAGGTGAGAGCCTCCCTCCTACCATTACACATACCAAGCCAAGGTTCAAGGGAGGTTCCTGCATACAAGAACTATCAGGCTTATCACTGACCCAAAGCAATTTTTTCACCACTCCTCCATGGTGAAAATACATCACGGGAGTAGGTTACTTCACTGCTCATCAACAGGAAATGGGACGCTGGTATTGTCCTCCCCTTTCCTCCTCCTCCAAGAAGAGAGCTTCCTGAGGAACCCAGCGTTACGCTCAGCTTGCTTCACCAGCAAAGAGAGGTCCATGGTAACTTCGTTCAGGCACTGAGTGCAGGCCAGAGTCCCCATACTGCTTACCAACATGATCAGGCATTTGGGATTTTCTGTGGAGAGTCTCAGCCAAACTTTTATGCAACAGAGGCTTAGCTTTCGCAAGGACCCTACAGCAAGTCACGTCACTTACAAAGGAGGAAGCACTTCGTAGATGCAGTTCACAGCGCTGGTAGGAACCCTGTGGATAACCACTAGTCACATAGTTAAACTCTTTTCAAATCCAGATGTTTAAATATACCTGGAAGGTTTGATGCTTTTGCTCACACCTACTAGTAAATAAAAACAGGGGCAAGGAGCTTTTTTCACTGGTGCATTTTTAAGGGACTAGAGAAAAGGTAAAGATTAAAAACCCTAATATAATGAAAAAGGGTCTCACCCACTTGGTGATGGCTGTAGGGGCTGCTGGGAGGTTTTCAGAGACTTCACTTTAAGTCCTGGCACAGAAACATTCACCACTCCCTCCTGAAAGCGTAAGTACCAGCCCTGCCATCTCTCTCCTTCCTGTGCCCTAAATAGCCAAGGGAGTGCCTGGATGGTACCAGTTGAAGTGTTATGGATCCTTCAGTGCTACAGTTCAGATCTTTCCCCTACCCAGCAGAAGGGAGAATTCAGCTCAACTCCCTGGCAGAAGCAGACATTTCCTAACTGCAACTTTTACTTGGAGACATCCTTTCTTTGCATTCTTAATGTCAGTGAGCTTTAATCCCCAAATCACCAGGATCCATTTCAAGTAAATCCAGAGAAGAAGACAGGATGAAACTGAAGAAGAGGAATCACAACGAGACTCCAAGTCTTACTGCAGGAAAGGGTTTCAAAGGAATAAAGTGGTAGGTGTGACATTTCTGCAGCGGTCATTTCCTCTAGCTGATACACTAACGAGCCATGTCTCTCCTTCCCCCTAAAACCTCAATTTCAGGGTCAGAAATCCCCATGGAACAAAGCACAAAAGCATAGCCAAGAGATTTGTGGAACTGCTTCACTCCATACACAACTCACATACCCATGGGCAGCAAGTGAAATCCACCCTGACAGTACTTCATCGCTACCTTGAAACTGTTGTGAGCATGCAAAGCACTTAATAGTACAACAAACTCATTTCTGAATTAAACCATTCAGATTCCTGAAATCTACGAGCCAACAAGTACATTTTCTGTGTTCAGACCCCAAGAGCTGCAGGTCTCTCAAACTGTCCCCATACAAAACAAAATGTAAAAGGCATATTTACAAATATTTTTCCCTCTGCCCAAAGGGAAAAAAACATTTTAATGTGAAAACTGTTTCATCAAAGGTGGCTAAACTGAGAACATACTTTGTGCTTCAGACTAAGCCCCCAATGACCTCTCTCCCATCTTCTTCTGTCACTTCTGTGTAATAACTTCTAAAACTTTTATAGATTAAATTGCCCCAAAGCTGGCAAAATGGTTTGAAATATTAAATGACACAGCAAACAAAGTATTTGTTTGGACTGTTAGCTGCTATAGAATAATTTCATGATAGAACCCATGATTTGCTTTTGAGAGCTACATGAGATGCAGTAATAAAGCTGTGGGAGGTGAAAGAATGCAGCCTCTGCTTTGTATTGCAGGGGAACCACAGCACAAAAATTCCCAGGTAAGACATGTAAGCCAGATTCCATTACACTGAAAACCTAGTGCGTTAGATGGATCCTTATTTTTAGGATTTGAGTCATTATTATTTCCATCCTGTCCTCACTGCTAACACAGTGGGGAAAAAGCAGGAAAGAAAGGCAATTGGAAGTGTAAGTTCTTGCCTATATGAGGAACAGCCCTGGTTTAACAAGAAAGCAAAATGCATTTTTTAACTTACTGAAGTTAAGCCAGTGCTAACTGTATACATGCTCACCTTCAAGTACAATTTCTGTTTTAATCAAACTTTTTTCAATTACTCAATCTCTACTGCAGATTAACAAACAATTGCAGCTTTAACAAGCTTTCAGGTCAGCTGGGATTGCTGGAACAAGTACAAGTTCATGAATTCAGAACACGTTAAGGAGGATAAAATCTCTGGATAGGGATTTCTGAGGATCTATTTTGCAAGAAAAGTATCTGAAAGGCAACACCACTGGTTTACGCTGGTGCACTGAAAGAAATAATGGGCAGAAAGCTTGTTTGTGAAGGATGGTATCACAGCATCCAAAAGGGTAATTCCAGAGATAAAAAATAACCCCTTTGTTTTCCCATATCCAATCCATTTGAGCACTGTACAATTCTTTTAAATTACAGTAAATGACAAACTCTCTACAAAAATGCATCATTTACTTATTCAGTTTTTGTATTAAACAAAGATGAGGGACAGAAAAGACAAAATCTGAAGGAAGAGAGGAACAAACAAGACAAAGCACAAAACTGCAGATAAGTGAAACAACCCCAAAACAGAGTTTTAAGAACCTCTGAACTGAGTATCACAGTCTTCCAGTAGAAGAAACAACTGAAATGACTAAAACAAATTTATACTTACAAATGTATACTTTAATTCTAAAGTAGATGCATACACATTTAGAGTCACTTAAACACCACATTGAATAAACTGCATATATTTACTGTAGCCTTTCTACACTTGTAGGTTTGCTACTGAGGTCTATTACTTTTTGCTTAATTATTTTTATTTTTAATTTTCTTTCAATATCTTTGTCCATTTTGCCAAGGTAATAAGCTTCCAAACTATTAACAGTTTTCTAAGTAAACAATGAATGTAAACATAAAAAACAGCATGCCATTTTCCCTTAAAAATGACAAAGGTTGGATACTTTTCTGCAATGAAGTAATGACTCATTTTTCATGTGACCTAGATGGAACCATGCTGTACACACAGATAGTACTGACAAGTGGCTAAGAGAATAACGTGTCTGTATGGTAAAGCTTTCGCTTACACCTTCAAGTCAAACAAACAAAACCACAGAAAAGGTGGGAACAATTCATTGTATAGTTCTCAGTAACAAGCAGGAGGCTAGGAAACGAATAATAATGGTAGCACAAACTGAAATTTAGGAAAACTAAGTTTGGTGAAATTTACGAATTAATTATTTTCATTTTTCTGATGTTATTAGTAATGCCTCATTTTGTCAGCATTAAAGAAGTAACACAGTCTCTCCAAAATAAAGGGGAAGATTCATTTCTGAATAAAAAATGTCTGAACATGCAGAGTAATATTTATATGGCTTCTGCAGAGGAAGTAGAGACCGTTATTGGGCCAGAATTTCTATCTTGATACTGTCATAAGCAGCATGACATGGATCTTCGAGTCTCTGCTTAATCAAGTGAAAAAGTTTTGAGTTCCCTGATTTGAGCAGATCCTTTGCTAAATGCATGTCCCTAGTAATATTTTGCAGCAAGGGAGAAGGTTGGATGGAGAAAGGGAAATGCAGAGCTGGTAACTGGAAGTCAAAACAGAGACAAGAGTGCACTTCGTTCAGCACGGTTATTCCTGCACAGCAGGAGACAGATCTTATTGCTGAAGGCTTATGGACCCTTCTGTGGAAAGGGCAATGCAAATGACAGCCAAAAGAACTTAATCCAAGCAGGACTCTGGCATACAAAATAAGGGCTTAACAGCACTGAAAG
>WBMW01000564.1:474156-518802 GCA_013396635.1 Penelope pileata | reverse complement strand
CCCACCACTGCCTGGTGCCCCTTTCTCCCTGCCAGGGCTGCCTCACCACAGGAGGCAGTGAGCAGACAGTCTCACTCACAGCAAATGTATTCCCTTACCAAGAACTGCAGTTTCCTTCTGGTTACTCCTCTTTTCAACTGATGGATTCATAGCAAGATGTTGAAAGGAGTAAAGAAATCTGTCATTAAATGGCCAAAGAGCTGGCAGGTTGGGGGATCACCACCACAGGTCAGCATTTACTGTCGGCCACTGGGCAGTGCTAACAGTTACTGCATTACTGTACTGCCCGCTGGGGAAAGCTGCTCCCCAGCACTAACTTCATGGTGATGCACAGCAGGCTATCCAGCGTCGCTCCATGCACAGGACGAATATCACTGACAGGAGCTCAGCTATATTGGTCCATTTAATTTTCAAATAGAGAAGGAAAAGAGAGATGGACGGAACAGGAGGTAATTTTCATATTGGAACAAAGATTATCTTGTCTCATAATTAAATGTTATGTTGCATTTTGTTTAATTCTATTTTACAGGAAATAAGTTAATTCTTCATCCAATGTATTATCTAGACAGGAAATAATATTATTCACAGACAAAGCTATTCATCTGGTGTTGTTCAAAACAATTGCAAATCTGCGCTGTGTAGCTAAGCCACTGAGAGATAACTGTCACTAATTTCTCCTCTGTGACTTTTAGAAGTCTGACTCAAAAAGCCAGTTCTTGTTTATAACATTTTTATACTACTCAAAGTGTTAAAAACATATGTATGAAGCACCTGTTACTCTATCAGTGATTTTAAATCCGGAACATTTTTAATCTGGAAATCCAGCAGCATCTGCCCAAGTGCTTTGCCCTGTAAGAAAAAAAATAAGAACACCACTTACTATCTAAATATACATACAACATTTGTAGATTAAGTTTAGAACTCTATAATATGGATATAAATATATTTTCATCAGTGTAAGTTTTTTCATCAGTGTAAGAATTCAGCATGTTCAGTATGTTTCATGTGTATTTATACATATATAGGTATTTTAGGTGAGTTTTTAATCAAGCCTTGTATTATAAATTCACTCAAATTATACTTATCTTTTCCATAAGTTACATTTACCTCTTCCATTTATTTGCCTCACTTGTGAACTGTAATTAAGTATGAAAAAGCATTTAATCCTAAACTGATTAAACAGTTTATTCAATTTGTTACATTCTGCTAAAGTCAGTTTGAGTTCAGCTTTGCTCTCCAATTCATACGTATCATCATCCTACCCTGTGAACAGCCTTGTTGACTATTCTGAAATTATTTGTACCCTTAAGCATTTCCCAGAACTACAATGGCAGAACTGTGCTTTATTTCAGCCATAGAACTGCCAAGTTAAGGAATCTCATCATAAGGTTTAGAAGTATCAAATATTTACTATTTTTCTTTTTCAGATTTATATTATTCTATATATTAATATATTAACTACGTTAGTCATAAACTAAGCTAGAAGAGTTGGTACACAGGTGATGGCTCCTGTGTGTGCTAGGAAACACTGAGAGCTGTCCACTAAATTTGTATTCTCCAAAACAGTCCTGTCGACTGTTTAGCTGATGCATCTGAAAACAGAGGTAAGGACAAACTATCGAGGACGTCTTCAAATCAGTTGTTTTGTATATATCTTTTTCATTAAATATGCTAAATCAACTTTCTGATTCATTATGTTGTTTTCACATCTTAAAACAGTGAAGTAGATAACATATTAACAGGAAATTAGAGGAACTAGAGTCAAAAGCTTCTTGTTTCAGCCCAAAAGCTGGAAGAGATCATGCAATATCTAGTTATACAAGATAACTGCATTATATTAATACATGCCTGTGGGTCACTTCTTAGGGATGCTATGCCACCACCACCAAGGGAATTCTTCAAAACAAAATTTAATCCATGGATTCCTGGCAACTCATATCTATAAAATAAAATGGACATGAGTTCAGTTGTTTGGTGTTTTTTTTTTTTCATCCCTCCCCCGGGAGATTTTGGGAGAAAAAAAAAAAAAAAAAAACAACCCACACATTTGAACAGAACAGGAAGCAAAAGACTGCAAAAATCTGGATGCCTGTGATAGCATCCCGCACTGGTGAATCAAGCCTAAAAGTTAACTGAAGACTGACCTTCCCTGCCTTCTTGTTCCTCACCCTTAGCCCGAATCATCAGTCCTTAATAGGAAGATCATAAAGTAATAATTCTCCTCTTATTCAATGTCAAAACCAATTCATTTCTAATGAGGTAGTTTTCTGATTTCCATCCCCCTAACCCTTTAGAAAGCTCTATAAGCAAAAGTTTCAAATCCAGTGTGGTTTAAGAGAACAAATGGACAAAGGGAAGTATTTTTACTATTTTCTAGTTCTGATGCTGAAAAATACAATCACCTAATTCCCAGAACTCACTTTTGCTGACAGTGGCTGCCAGCTGATGTGCAAGTTATGTTCACTATTACTGAGAAATAACTATGACTCACTAGCTCAAACTCTTACAGCTATAGAGAATTTTATAACAGACAACAAATAAGGCTACATTTCAACTTTTTCTTGGAGCCATGCACTTTGTTAAGATAAAACAATTTTATTTTAGTATGACAGATCCATTTTCCTGTTCCACTGCCGCTGTAAGCACTTTTCCATCCTTGCTTTTTGTTGGTGCAGTTCCAGTTTGGAAACTTTTGTAGAAGTTTGGCAAATTGCTTCATGGTTTCCTAGCAAAGGTATTTCAAATTCCATAAATAGGTCTATAGTATATTTCCATTTGCCTCTCCTTGCATAGTTTTTCAGTGCTTTGTCTGTTTCCTTGTACTCTTCCAGTGTCTCTTGGTTTTTGCTTTCCTCCAATATTTTCTTTATCTAAGGACTTGATGGCTCCCCCCCCCACCCCCTTAGAAAAGAATTTAATCAGAACATCACCAAGACATAAGGAATGACTGAAAAAGAACTTATCCAACTCTTGCTGTGTCTCCATGTGTTTGACTGCTACAGTTTAAATCACATTTCCTCCAACATTGCCTGTTCCTCTTTAGTAATTTATCTGATCTTTATCTGTTTGCAACAGATTCTTCAAATCTGTCCTCCAAAAGAGCTGGAATTTCTTGCACTACTCTTGTATGGCTGATTTTGTCACTCTGAGGTTTATCTTTTAGCATTGTGGAAACTAGGGCTGTCATTGCTTCTCACTGTTCAGCATTTGGGCATCTTGGACAAAACTTTAATGGAAGCAACCTATGATTGTGTTGAACAGCATGGCAAACACTTCCATTGCAGCTTGCAAGAGCATAGCAAGAATTTATCTCTGCACTTAACTCCCAAGAAATGATTTTTCATTGTTCTACTTTTTCATTTTAATTTTGTATTAATATTATTAGTTGTTAGTAAAGAGAAACTTAAGCTTGGTGTTCTCATTCTGTTGACCGTCCTTTAAACCCAGTTGCCAGGCAAAATTACCATGCTTAAAGCCAAATTCACTGACGAGGCAGGAATTTATTTTTTACCCCAACAGTGCTCTACTGGACAACAGGAATATGAGGAATACAGCAATTTCAACAATAGGTCATCCATATAACTGATTTAAATTTTAAATAATGTCATCAACTAGACAGCAAGGGTCAGAGAACCTCACAAAATTTTCAATTAAACAAACTCTACGCAAATTCAAAATGACCACATGCTAAATCTATCAAAAAACCAGTGGACTGCAAATTCTACCTTACAAAAAAAAATCTCCAAAAACTTCCAGGCAAGAAACAATTTATCAGCTGGCAGATCTTTCCACCAGAACTAGAGTAATGGAATATGTATTTTAGAAGCTAACACCTCAGCTCCTGAAAGAAGTTCCATGAAAATCAATCATTCTAAAAATGAGGAGAGAAACTGAATGGCATACAACAGCAGAAGCAAATGACAAGGACTGGAATCATTTAAATTTCACCTTCTTCAGCAGTTCTGTGGCAGGAAGTATACAACAGAAGCAACAGATCTTAATTTAAAACATCAAAGAAAAGTAAATTTGCTTCAAGTATTTTGAAGAAATACTTAGAGTACAATCTTCTTGCTAGAACGAGATTTACAAAAAAATATTCAGAGGCAACATTTTCACTATTTTCAGGACTATCTGAAGCATCTGAACATCCTAAATATTTCTACATAAAAAATAAACAGCAACATCCCACCTCACCATAACCATCATTACAGTCTTAAGCAGCAACAATAGCAAGCAGCAACTAGATGTTGTCACACATTTCCCCAGCATAATTTAAACAATTAAGTTAAATTAACTGAGATCTAAAGTAAGAAAAGCTTTTGATTGAATTGTACAATTAAGTAACATTTAAGGGCTGCTTTTTAAAAGTACAGAAAACAAATAAACTCTTCAAAGAATACTGAGGCTGTGACAGAAACCAATAAAACAAGGAAAATTCACTGTTGTAGCTGAACTCCTATGCTTATGCACAATGGGGTGCCTGCTTAACTACTTCCTTTGAAGTGCTGTCCATACCTATTCAAAGAAGCCAGGTTACCCTAGGAATTTCCTGTTAAAAATGCATGGAAATAATAACGCTATAAAAACTGCTTATTGCATTTATATCAAGAAAAAGATAGAATTTTTCTTATCAGACGAAAGCAGTAGCTAAAAGAGATGTTTGCACATAAAATATACTGTAGAGAGATACTTGAGTTTTTTTTCCCCATGACAAATATATATACAAAAAGAATTTTAAAAGCATCAGTATTCACAAAAAACTCATTGTTTTGTTCTTCAGCTCTTAGTAAAAAACATCGCATAGAAAGAAATCAGCTGTCATATTGTATTTCTGAGCACTGGAATGGTCTCAAAAGATAAGGATAATCATACTTCAGAGAATGAAGACAAAACCAACAAGTTCTCACAGGATAATTTTGCAGTCCTTCCTAAATAACTGGCACAAGACCAGTAAATAAGTTTCTTAGTCTGTTTCTTCAGCTCACAGCAAAAAACCCTCCCAAAAACAAACAAACAAAAAAAACCACACTCATGGATACAGTTTGAATACAAATACAATTCTGTGTTATGGAAATATATAACTGCAGAAATGTTGAAAAAGCTATGTATAATTCAAATGCTGATAGGAGAGCAGAGAAATGTCAATTTGACAAACAATGTATAGTAAGCTAGTAAAATATTTTTTTTTAGGTTTTTTTTAAGAGACAGATTTTCCCTTCTCCATTCATATTCACTCTCTAGTACTTCTTTAGATTGATCACTTCTCAATTTATGAAGTCTTGTACATGCAAAACCACATAGGTTTTCTGGTATTAGCAAGACAGAGGGCAAAATGACTAAAGGGGAAAAAAAAATCTTTCACAAGCAGTATGATCTTGTCGCTGCCCTACATCTTACCACAGCATAGATGCTATTTTTAACATAAGTACCATTCAGACTTGTAAGTACATACACAGAATTCAAGGGACTGACATCCTTTTCTAAGCTTAGAGCAAATTTCTGTCTTAATATGACTCCCTTTTTCTTAGCTTCACTAAGATTAATCTAACTTTTCCTGTTGAGCTTGCACAATACTGCTATGCACAAAGGTAACTGCTAAGAACGTACTCATCATAAGTGGTGGAGGGGAAAAAAAGCAATTGCATAGACTTGTCTTTATCTCTGACAGAATCATCTTTTGTTCCTTTGTTACCTGAAAATCTGGAAGCTTCAGAGTTTACAGTGCTTTCTATCAAAGATAATTCCATCTTTTCTCTCTGTTTGAGATATCTGTTTTAATAGCCTTAAGGAAAAAGAATGAAAAGCAACTGGCTGACAATCTCTGTTCTGTATTGAAGCAGAACCATGGTTGATATGTTTTGAAAACCAAAAATAATATATATTTCTTAACGACTCACATTTGAAATGAAGGAAAATGAAAGAGTAAGATAGTCCTTTTTATGGCAGTAAAACTAAAAATAAACAAGTAATTTAACAGAAATTATTCTATCTGAAGCACATGAGCATAATCCTTATAATCCTAAACATTTCCACAGAAGGATCTATTCTTTTTCCCCCTCCAGCGGTTTTTCAATTCACTCACAGAGCTCCATTATCACTTCATTAAAGGAAGCCAAACCCAGGAACAGATAATCTAATTAATTTTGATTAATTGGCTTTACCCAGACACAGCAAATTTCAACTTTTATTTATGAACAGAAACAGCATTACAGAACCACAATGAATCGATTTCTATAGGTATTATTAGAAGGCCTGAAATAATTTTTATTTTTTCCCCTTCTCTGCTCTGTTTCAGAGGAAATTCAGTTACTTTCTTGCTATTAGAATTTATTAGATCCATAGATTTGTTAGCACTTATGAAACAGTGGGTGAGATCTGCATCGAGCTGCTTATCAAGACGAAAGAACAGCAATTAGAACTCAAAGAGCAGGAGTTAAAATAGCTCCAAACTCTCTGAGCTTTGAGCTGCACCTTTCTAACTCTTTGAACTCTTTGAACAAGAAAAGACACTTAATTTCTCAGCATCCACAAAAACATATAGTGATTTTGGAAAAATATCCACTGCAGTAGAAGAATTGACTTCATATCAAAACAAGTTTTAGAAGGCAAAAGAGTTTGTTGCACTATCAAAGTTCTTGTTTGTTTTTAATGAGACACAGCAGGTTTAAATCCTATTGACTGCTTTACTGGGCATACTTAGAAGAACAAGCACTATTTCTTCATCCTGCAAGAGCAAGATGTCTCATTTGCCAGGAATTTCAAATTCCCAGTTCTAAAGTGGCTCACAGGCTTGGGAAAGTTGAGTTACTGTGGCTCCTGCAGCTCCTAAATGGTTTAAAACCAATGAAAAAAATACATTTCTCAAAGGAGACTAGATTTTTTTTTCTATTTTGTAGAGACATTCTGTATTAGAACAAAACAAAAATATAGCACTAACACTCATAAGCTAGTTCTGAGAACTGAAACATGCCCTTGATGCTAAGAAGGCTAATTATATTGTTGGCTGCTTTAGACAATGTATTGCCAGCAGGTAGAGAGAAATGATCCTCCCCCTCTACTCAGCATTGGTGAGGCCACACCTGCAGTACTGGGTCCAGTTCTGGGCCGCCCAGTACGAGACCTGGGCGTACTCAGAGTCCAACAGAGGGCCACCAAGATGATCAAGGCCCTGGAACACCTACCTCTCCTGTGAGGAGAGACTGAAGAGAGCTGGGACTGTTCAGTCTGGAGAAGGAAAGACTCAGGGGTATCTCGCTGATGCATACAAATACTTGAAGGGAGGATGCAAAGATGATGGAGCCAGGCCCTCTTCAGTTAGTGCCCAGTGACAAGATAATTGGCAGTGGGCACCAACTGGAACATAAGATTCCCTCTGAACATCAGGAAGCACTTCTGCACTGCACAAATGCCCAAGCACTGGCACAGGCTGCCCAGAGGGCCTGTGGAATTTCCTCCTTGAAAATCTCCAAAAGCCACCTGGACATGGGCCTGGGCAGCCTGCTCTGGGTCGCGCTGCTGGAGCTGGCGTTGGACTAGATGGACCCAGAGGGCCCTTCCAGCCTGAACCACCTGTGATTCTATGAAATGCAATCACTAAAATGATGTACTGCCTATGTCCAGCTTCAGAAGGCAACCATAGTAGTGCATTCATTGTCTTTTCCTCTGGGCAACTTGCCCGGAGGAGTTGTGGATGCTCCATCTCTGGAGGTGTTCAAGGCCAGGTTGGAAGGGGCCTTGGGCAGGGGAGCTGGAACTAGATCATCTTTAGATCATCCCTTCCAACTGAAGCCATTCTATGACTACTCCTCAAGATCTTACTTTAAAAAAAAAAAAGAAAAGAAATACACATTAAAAAATTAAATACAGACAGGTTTGCAATACTTAAGTTAATATACTTTAAAATAAGTTCCGATACCACCACATATCTATTGTACAACTTAACTGTGCAACAAGTTACTACTCACCTTGTTACTAACTCTTCTTCAGGTTTTTCTCGCTCTAAAAGGTGTTCAAAGTAGTTTTCCAAGGCTTGAGCGGTTAAAGTTTTCTTTAGATATGGATAGTACAGTGGATGTCGTGCTATGACACCTGTTAGGTATAACTAGTGTTAGTTGGAATATGAGCTATTGAAACTAATTTGTAATTATCCTTTCACAACTGATTTGAGGTCATCTTCTCAACTGAAAATGTACATATGGATCCTCTTTAATGAGCTCCTGAATAAAGTACTATGACAGTTTTTCCTCTGTCAGCAGAGAGGCAGTATGGAGCATGATATGGAAGAAGGCTCCCAGACTATGTGATATTAACCATTATTCTTCTGGCTGAAAGTGGACCCTACCACTGGAAAAAAAACAAAAACCTAAAGAAAAACAATATACCAACAAACAACCCACACAAAGTTCTTTTCCCCTCAGTGGCATGCATGACAGAAAAGTAATTGCATCTGACTATAACAAAGCATAATCAGATCAGTAGGGGGCACAGTGACTGAAGGCTTGGTCCTTACCCCACTACTTTTTGCAAGAAATCACAATGAAGTTTTCAACTGCTGTAAGTATGCTGTGATAAAATTTGGGTAACTTTACACTGAAGCCAAGGCTCCACAGCAGGATCAGGAAAGCAGATTTGTGTCACAAATCTTTTTATCTAGAGACTTCAAAGTTAATTTAATCTCGTAGGTCAACTTTGTTGTTATTGTTCTTTGATAAAGAAATACTTGCTTTACATCTGAGGAAGTCTATTGGCAATGCATGCATCTTTCATGATCTGGCAATACTATATTGCAATAATTGTCAAACACAGACTGAGCAAATAAAAATAAAAATCAACATTCCTTCATTCTTCAACCCAAACAAGGTTTCACAGGAAAGGATGAAAAAACTCTACTTCTTAAAATATAAACAAACAAAATTCATCAGTTTTAGCACAACAGCAAATAGCAAATCAAGTCCCAAACGCACCTTTATTTCATACTGAGCTTTGAACACCACACACTCTCATCTTCCAACAAGTAAGAGCCAATTGTTGCATGCAGAAGTAAGGAATAGAAGGAATTATTAAATAATACAGGAAGCAGAATGATCAATGTAAAGACTGCACACTGAAATACACCATTTGGATTAACAATATAATTAAAAACATTCTCTTACATTCAAGGGCAACTTGGGTGTTTCCAAGTACTAGCAATATTTTAGCCATATGTTATACATGTTATACATGTTCAGACAACCAAGAAGTCATATTACATACCACATGCACATGAAGAAGTAGCAACTAATGTGTAGATGAAACCTTAAAAAGGTATGTCTTAACTTTGGGGTGGAAACCTTAAAAAGGTATGTCTTAACTTTGGGGTGCTTGATCTTTGCAACCCTAAACAAAGCTCTGTAGTATGAGATATTCCAGGATTTTTTATTTTTATTTTTAAATACCTCAAATTTCAAACAGCTGCTGAACACAGACCTACAAATATTTCACTAGTAAAATCCTTGTTTCATATGGATTATTTTCTCTGGGCACTGAGGCAATAAAAGAAATAATCAAGTTATGTAAGAGATTTCCCAAAAATTAAGCAGAGCACTTGATGCCTCTTATCTGAGAATCTCAAATCACCTTGAAAAGAAAGATAAGGAAAAATACCTATGTTTGCAGAGTTGCCTTTGTCTCCACTTCTGGTATAGGCAAGATCTTCTAAGCGGTAAGTATGGGGACCACTTGGCAGATCTACACAATATAAAAATGAATGCATTTTAATGATGGCTACAAATAACGGTACATTTTGAAAAAGTAACCATCTTTAAAGTATACTCTTACTGCATTGTTTATAGTACTTTCACAAAAAATGTCAAAGCTTTCTTCCCACAGGAACACCCAGAGGACAAGTTGTGAGGCTAGGGGCAAAACTACCAAATTGATCATTTCTGCCCTGTCTCCTAAATCCCTTCTACCTTTATACAGCTGAGTGCTGTGCCACACATCCCCCATTCCACCACCCCTGAATATAAAAATTCATCATAACAATGCAGCATCTCTGAAGGAGGCTTAGCACGTACTTGACATTTCTTTACTAGCTGACAATTGTTGTCCCTTTGACAGACAGATCTTCCTGCTTCCAATGCAGGGAAAAAAAAAAAATACATATAGTTGCTAATTTCCTGATAATTAGTCGTCTGTAGGAAACAGTTGCAATTTAGAAGTCCATTTGAAGGTGATGCATCTCACTCACTTTCCTATGCTCTGCGGTAAAAGTTACTTGCACAGAAGAAACCACAGATTTCTTTTTCAAATAACTAATTCTGCAAATATCTTAGTATTATATAAATAAGGCATTTCATGATCACACATATGCTATAGGAAGCCAGTCTCCATTTTTTAACTTGTCTGGAATATTGAACTTTCAAGTATTCATGAATGTAATTATTATTGCCTGTAACATACAATGCCATTTGAAAAATGCATCACTCTTCCTTTTCTGCATGGCTATTGCTTTTGCTAATTGGGGAATATTATTTGTGATTAAACAAACTGGATCCTCTTTTGATGTAGAAAGAGTCCAGCTAAGGCTGATACCTCGTTTTGGCCAAGTCCACCATACTTCATACATCTCAGAACCTACACATTTTTTAAAACAATTTTTATTCAATCAACTCAAAACAAATGCTTTTTCAAAGGTTGAAATGCGATAATGTTCAAACTATAGAAGATGTAGAAGTCGTCAACAACATTTTAGACAGACACTCTGACAGCCGCCATTTAAACAACTGTTTTAACATTCATGGTCTGTTTATCAGGAAATTGTTTTCATTTAACAAACATCTTAAATCTACAGAAGAATCTTCTTCGAAGCTAGGGCAAATGGTAAATTCAAATTCCACCATTCCAGACCCACATCTAGCAGCATTTCTGAAATCCATTTTCGCATATTTCTCTTATCTGTTCAAAGACAACTAACAGTCCCTCACACTTGAGATAACCATGAAACCAAGACAAAAAATACTTCCCTCTTTACTAAACACTGACAAAATGCTTTAGCAGAGTTTACTGCTTTTACAGTCTAATCCATCTTTCTATTTCCCATCTATGTTGTCCATGTGTTAAGCCACAAAAGTAGGTAAGTATTTAGTTACATAGGGAAAGCATTTCTATTTACAACTAAGGGCAAAAGTTTAGAGGTCCTTCTCGGGGGAAATGACCAGAGGAGCTCTGCTGACCCTCAGAAGAGGAGTTTTGCCTGAATAAAGCCTGAAGAATCCGGTACTCAAATGCTGATGTCAGGCACCTCAGAAAGTCTTCTCAAACGATAAAGCACTTGAAAGCAACACAAAGTCTAACAGCTTTTTGTTTCTCCAATATTTAGTGTTGCAGTCACGTTGAAATGAAAATAAAATAAAAAAAATAAGGAATTTTGCTATCCTCTTTATTAAACAGAAGAATCATTTCCTATTCCTTAACTCACCCAGTCTGATGATGATAATCCCCCACTGCCCTCCCTGGAACTCCCAGATATCAGAGAGATTCTGCTATGAGTTTTGATTTGCAACAGACATAATCAAGAGCTGACACACACCAAAGGCTAAAAACTTATTTCTGTGTGACATAAAAAGACTTCATTGAAGAGGTGTCTGACAGGACAGGGAAAACGAATTCATGCATAGCAGTTAGGCATTCAGTATCACTGACTTCCAAATGGCAATAAACACGTAGCCACACACGTATTTGAAATGCACATGATATAGAACATCCTCCACTGACTTACAATCACTGGTTCTACCAGTAGTTGTGAGAAATTCTACTCACCTGTGTCAGGAATCCAGAAGGCACAAAACGTTAAGATGCAATTTAATGTTTTGTTTTGTGTATATACGTACTCAAACATCTAAATTATTCTTTCAGCATTAGTGTTATCTTTAGAAATTAATTTCAACAAATAATCTTTACTTGAAGTTGTGTGGTTTAGATTTGAAAGTATCCAGAGCTTTAAATTAATTATCACATTTCTCTAGTGAGCAGGAGTAAAATAAAGATTTTCTCTGGACTAAAAGGAAATTATGAAATATGCTGTATGTTAAGAAATAAAGCATGTATTAGAAAGGATATGAACAATTTGAAATACCTATCAGTTTCTATAATCCTTGAATTAATACCTGGCTTCTATGAACAACTCAGAGCGAACATTTTGTTGCAGACATTCTGACCTGCTCAGTTCAGCTCACTGGTTCACCCTTCAAGTTCCTTCCTTTCCTTCTTCAGAGAAATTGATTAGAAAGGTCAAACAGGAATGATCATAAAGAATCATTATTCTAGTACTAGTATGCTTTCTTTAAAAGTTGCTAGTTCTAGATTGGTCTCATTTTTGTTATTTTTATGAAGCCTGATGGACGTAATATGGCTGAATTTATTTATCCAAAATATTAAGGATATATAAATATATTTTTTAGACAAAATTTATCACTTGACTTCCTAGGACAAAGACAGGAAATGATACACTGACAAATAAAAGATGAACATACCTTTTAATTCACTGTTAATCTTGGGTGGATCAAAGGAAACAGCCTCATCTGATGTAAATGTGAGATCCTCCTCAAATGTCTCAACATGCTGACCATTTAAAAATAAGTTGATCTGGGGGGAAAAAAAAAAAAACATTTCCAAACCATCAAATTAGATGCAGAAATCCAGTGCAATGTGAATGAAGTATTTTTCTAATTAAATATTAATCTGCAACATTTTTAGTGAAAGCTTTATGGATAAGATTCTACGTCTCCCTTTTAAAGTATAAAAATAACAATGATTCATTCTACTCTTAAATGTATCTTCACATAGTGAAGAAATTATAAAAAGTTATCATGCATTTTCATAGTAGAATAAATTTAACACATTGCAGTAGCAGATCACAGAAATACTAAGAAATGCACTTTACTGTAGGAAAAGTGACTGTTCCATATGCTCTGGTTTAAGGAAAAAGATAGAGTGATTCTGTAAGGGAGCAAATGCAGTTGCTAGAGGTACTCCTGTCAAGCTTTGTAGCTTTGTACATGTTATTTCTGTGACAACCCCATTTCAGCATTTTTTTTCCCCAAAAGAAAATCTATCCCCCTACCATCACTCACACATGGAAGAAAACATTTCTCTCCTTCATTCCCTAACAAGTGAAATTCCTTAACCCTGCATCATTAAGCAGGTACAACTTCTAACAGTCAGGAATATATTGGATATTTTGTTTTTATGCTGAGATGAAAATATGTGTTATAAAATGCAATACTATTTCATCTTGCATGAACAGAATACAAGTGGTACACCACTGCCAAGAACTCTGAGAAAAATACAAACTCAAGTGTGCTGTTTCATTAAGCAATTAGGCAATTCACATAAATTGCAAGCAAAGGTTCTCTGGTTAGACCACGCAGCACAATCATGTAGAAAAATTGACTGCAACTATTTCATCTACACTAGAAGATGCTCAGTACTAGACTTTGACATACAATCAGGTTGCAGTGCTACAACAAACTAGCATACACTAACTTAGCTGCAGCAGTTATCAATGTTCATTCTCAGCCCTCAGCAAATGCAAGATCGTTTTACTCAACTGTCTTTCATAACATTATTCTTAGAAAACAGCTAATAGCAACAAAGGCCTCCAGTGCTTATCCAAGGAGAAGATAAAAAAAAAAAATTCAAAATAGTTGTTCTTGCCTTCAGAAGGCTTGCTAGGAGTCTTCCTCCCAGCGAAAGTTTTAGGTTACCTTTTAAACATGAAAAAGTACACTTGGAAAATAACTGATGTTTGCACTGTAAAACCACTGGTGACCTATGGTAAAATCAGGGCAATTGCATAAGTGCAATGAAAACAACACGCAACTAATGAGATATTGAATCCGATCTGAAATCCAGAAAAGTGTTATCAAACACAAAACAAAAGAACCCACTGTGGCAATATTAACGTATCTGAAAATCTCCTTATGTAGTATTTTTGGGTTTAGGTTTATCTCTACAGCAACTAGACTCTTTGTAACTGAAATTCCAATCTAGAAAAGCAGTTAATTCATACCTTATTTACTCTGTAATCTCTAGCTAGACTTTTGTTAATACACCGCTAAAAACTTTGAACCAAGAACTTGAATCACTTACACCACACTTTTATATAACCTTTGTTGCACTTCAACAGCAGCGCAGACATTTGTTACTAGCATATCAGCGTGCTCACCAGATTAGTTACTCAGAGCAAGGATTTTGATTTTCTCTGTTGAAAAGAGTTAAAAGAGACAATGCTTTCTTCCTCTGCTAAATTAAGTTACTATTTAATCTCAGCAGGCATTCTACCAAGTCTGGAACACAGTGCTAATAAACAGTTTTACATTTAATTTGATGAACAAAGCAGTAGGCTGAACTTCCATAAAGATAACAGTTTCAGATTAAGCTTGGCAAAGACAAGCCATTCACATAAAGCAAAGTGCAAGAGACAATAAAAATGGTAAGTACTTCAACTTCTCAAAGCTTTGCCAGGGAGGTTCACACTAGACACTGGGAAAAACTTCTTTACTGTGAGGGTGGTCGAACACTGGAATGGGCTTCTTAGAGAGGTGGTTGATGCTACACGGTCAGCATTCAAGAGGCATTTGATTAATGCCCTAAATAATATGCTCTACCTCTTGGTCATCCCTGAAGTGGTTAGGCAGTTGGGACTTCATGATCTTTGTCAGTCCCTTCCAACTGAATGATTCTATTCAACTGTCTTCAAAAGCAAGAAAGGGTTTTGTAATGCTTCTTCAACATCCACAGTTTATAAACTGGTTGGTTTTAATAACTATGTGGCATCTCCTCTGTAAATTTAATCTTTAATTATTTCCCATCAATGTAAAGTACCGCACAAAAAACAAAAAAGGAAAACTATCTTTTGGCCTTATTTGTGCTGAGCACTGTAAACATGTTAAAAAAATGAGAGAGTCCTTTTATGAAATGTTTAGAATAGTTAATTGATTACTGCAACTCTTTTACAAAGTTTGTTATTTTTTGTTGGTTTCTAAGTTAACTATATTTGGGGTTTCTTTTCTTTCTCATTTGTTTCCTGTGCTCCTAAGGCTTCCCTTCACACAAAGCAGAAGGCTGCCATAGCACTCACTGCTGCAGCCCACCACAGAACAACACTCTGGCCTTTGATCAATTTCTCAATTGTTGAATGAGTGAGAAAGCTCTTGCATCATTATTAGGATGCCTTGGCACACTATTTACGCAATAGCTGAAAGTGCTTGGAAAAGGAAAGGCATATACAGATTTCTGTCTGCAGTATCCAGTTAAAATAATTAAGTATCTAAAAATATTCAGAAAAGCGGGGATTAACATTTAAAAATCCAAACACTTTATATTCAGTAAAGCCAGTTTCTCCCTTTGGCCTATCTTGAAGAACTCAAACTACACATAGGTACATACATATTGGAAAAGAAGCAGGGCTGTAGCTTAATGTTTCATCTCACACTGCAATTTCTCACGTACGACTGCTCAGACATTTGAACCATAACTTTTCAGACTGAAATAAACTATTGTTATGAACCAAATACCGCAAGGATAATCACCACAACAGCACAGAAGCATCTCAGGCTTCTGTAATTTTATGCTTTCTGGAATATAGGTAAGAGTAGGCATCACTAGTCCCATTCTCATAGGCAGAGTGCCCGCAAGGAAAAAGGTCCAACTCCGTTGATATAAAACCTGACTGAACTGGAGGAAGTTCAGTGATTTTAATAGTTATTTCCATTAGTATATATAGAGAGTAGATTTGTACCAATTAAAATGCAAGGCTGGCAAGTTCAACTGTTGTAAAATATAGTGTGTGAAAAACAGTCTCTGGGAAAATATTTTTCCAATTTACCAGTGTACTCTGCAGTTTTAGGACTCAAAATCGCTGAAAAATACCGAAGTCAGCAGAATTTTTTAAATGACTTCAAAAGAAACAGAACAGGCTTTAAGTACTAAGCCTTACCTGGACATTGCTCTTGGGATAATGGAAGAAAAATGGCTTCAAAACTGGAGACCTAGGCGCACAAAACAATCATAAATGCATTTAATTAGAAATTAATGAAAATATCAGATCATACATCTTTAGATTATTCATACACCAGGCAATCACTTGGAAAATTAAAAGCTATTTACCCATGATAGTTTTTCAAACAATTTTGGAAAGTCTAAGAAATGCAGAAATTACTTAAATTTCACTAATAACAAAGCAAGATTTTATTTAAAAAAAAAAAAATCAACTTACACTCTAGGGCGTCCTCCAATAACTCCGGTGAGGCCAGGTGCTGGAAATGAAAATGAAATTCTCAAACTAACAGTTACATCCATCTTCAAAACACCAAAGCTCATCTCATCATTTAAAGTAGTTTAAACTATTTCTATAATGCAGATTTCATAAATACTAGGAAACATCTAACAAATTACATACGGTATCAAATTAATACACTCAAACATTTTATTCAACGGGTAAAAGGGAAAAAACATGTAAGAAGTACTGTGACAAAAAAAATTGATCCTTTCTCAAGAAAGGATAAGTCTGGGGGGTGGGGAACATTGCTGTTTTGTTCACTTTTAAAAAGAACAGAGAAACAACTCTGATCAGATCCATAGACTTTTTTAGTATGGCTTTATTACATTAACTATCTCAGCTGCAGCTCTCGAGCATTTTCACTGGCTAACTTAGCTAGTTTTAGGGTACTCTGCACTGCAGATCCCATTCTCTATTACATAGGTGATTTAGGAACTTTAAGTCATTAGCATGACCCAGGATTTTCAGTAAATCAGCATTGTGATTAGACTCTTCTCAACATCTGGTTGCCAGGCTTTACTGCCATTAAATCCATCTAACAGATCAGTATTTCTGAAATAAACGGTTCTGTTCTTCCTACCATAGCTTTTAGCCCTTCCATCTGACATGAATAATATACAGACATGACACATCCAAGTTCCCTACAAAACTACAGAGGAAAGAAAACGTGAAGTGCGTGCATTAAATCTGTCTTGGAATTAACAAGTGCGTAAGCAGCCCCCTAGAAACAAATGCTGTGGAAAGCTGCCCACGTGGTGCATTTACCCAACTTTATCCTGTCTAACATCAGCTCACTTTCCTTTATGCTTCTTCCAGGCATGAATTCTCTCTGCCTGTTCTCCAAACAGGCTAAATACCATGGAACCATGCGCTTGTACTAAGGCTGCACTGACAACCTCTACCTCAGCAAGCTGCCTTAGCTTGGATTTGGTGCCTTGGTAATGCAGGCCAAGTGAGTGACTGATTCAGAGATGGTTAATTACAGTAAATACATCTTAAATCTACAGAAGAGATCTTTTGCTCAAGACTATTCCATAGGAACTCTGTCAGCTTGGCCAGTGTGCTACTGCTGTACTTGCACATTATAAGTAGTTGCCAAGATAACCAGATTTTGCTAATTCTATCTTCAGCTAGAAACTGGGAAAAAAAAATTAAAAGTCCCCAAACCCCATAGCAATCCTTAGAAGGTGCTACAGATGAGAACAACCTGAAAGGGTTAGGGGAAGAAAAGAATGACTCCAGTAAATTAACCATGAATAACCACCTCTCTACCCACCAACTTCTGCTGCAAAGAACACAGTTGTGGATAGAATAGGAACTAATCCCTTACAATTACACAGTTTTAAATGATCCAGGTGTCTTAGTTTCTAACAGAAGTTACTTCTCTCACAGTGTCTGGTATGAAGCTGTGTTTTTTGTCCCCAGAAGAGAAACAACTGATAACACCNTCCAGGGAAGGTTTGGCTCAAGACATACTACCTGTGTGCTCTTTCAGAAAAAAAATTCCATTCAACATTAAAACCAATTGCAGTTATTTTACTGACTGATTGACTCTTTGTTTATTTAGGTTGTTGGGGGAGGAGGCGGGATATGGTAAGGTCATGTTGAAAATAGGTTCAGAAAGTTAATTTAAAATTATCTGTGGATTGTCACATGGCTCACTTCCTGCTAGGCAGCTGAACTGCTCATTAAGGGTACCAGATTTTGCTCCAAAATTTATTTCAGCTTCCTGAAAGCTCTCAAAGGAAGCTCTTCACTTGCCTGCTCTCATACAATGAAACTTGGCTCCTACATAAAGCAGTTCTCTAAACACTAACAAGAAAACAATCCATCTAAAAGCATTGAGCACTCACACCTTGAGGCTATAACTTTCTACTGCTGCTTGCTATTACTAGTCTTGCAAACTCCTCCAGCACAAACTTCTGTATGAGCAGATATGACTTGGGTCGTATTATAGCTACCCTGCATATAAATGTAATAGCAGAGCAAAGCTACAACAATATTCCAGTTGCAACATTATTCATTTCTATCTTACAATTATTCAATCCATTGTTTATGTTAAGACAAGCAAGATGAGAGCACTTGCAAGTATAATTTAATACACACATGCAATTCCTATTTAGACTCAGGCAGAGAAGATGAACTTAAATTGACCATGGCTTATGACTGGTGATTTGTTGTATGTGTAAACAGACTGCACTAGAGCACAAAACCTCACCCCCATCCCAGAGTTCCTCATTGCATTTCTCAGCTAAGACTGAAATAAGGTAGTGGAAGGTTAAGCACAACTCTCTAACAGCAGGCTTGCTGCTGTGGCCAGACCGATTTCTAAGTTACTTGTGATCTCCTTAGGTGAACTGTTGTCCCAAGATGCTTTCCAGGTAAAAGATCTACTTGTAGTGTAATTCATGCTTACTGTGCTTGTTTAAATATCTGTGCAGACGCTCTCCCTCCTTCCTTGCTGGAAGAAGGTGTGCCTATCTACAGTGAAATGCAGCATGAATAGTTTGTCATACTTGTAGAGAACATCAGCCAGCCTGTAGTGTCATGTAAATAAGATCATCTGCTAAATTGAAGCTGTTGATCTCCTTTCCCAGAAACTTTACGTGAGCACCTTCTGTTATCAAATCGCATTCATTAGTCCCCCAAGGCAGATAAAGCATTGCTAAGCATGGTGTCATCCTATCTGCCACCAGTCCCTTCACCTGAAGTTGACTAATGACAGCATCAGTATCTGCCAGCTTCTGTGCCTCAGAACAGCACAAAACTTGTGTCAAAAAGAAGCTGAAGGCCTTCAAAGTTGATAAAACAGTTGGAGACCTTTTTAATCCATCTATATACTGTTCATCTGCAGGTATAGAATCGTCATACTGAATATCACATTTATTTTGCCTCAAGGGTCTGATCCAGTAGCCTGCCATTTCCTAGAACATTTTCCCTCCCATGTCCAAGGACCTAGCCTCAAACTACAAATTCTTGAGGTGGTTGGGCATTTACAAGCCATGAGTCAGTACTGAGAATTGTGCCACTTCAGTTCCACTGATTTCATCAACTCTCAAATACATGGCATGACTGGAGAAATGTCTGGCACTAGGTCCACTAAATTTACTTCTTTGTTATTGACTGGTTTAGTACACTTCCTTTGGTTATCAGTGTTTTAAAAGGTCTGAATCTACAAATAAAGAATCAATTATTGTTCAGCAAATGCTTCTCTTCTGTCGATCTCCACAATTCTTCATACAATCTTGCCCCATCTTTTCACTTTATAATCCTCCTTCTAGCCCACATTCAATCTCATCCATTTTCAGCCCAATTACCTTAGGAAAAAGGAGCCATCATCCCCTGTGCATTCATGTACATGCTTTTATATTCGTCACTTTATTATTATTATTTTTTGTGTGTGTGTCCATGATTCTCCAGCATACCTGCAAACTAAGTTTTGGGCCCACTGGCCAATTCCTTCCAAATATGAAGAATTTCAAGTATATCAAAGTGCACTAACACACGTACACATCACGTCTGGGTGATTTGGCAGCAGTTTGCTGACAAACAAATACGTAGTCTACACAAGGTGAAGTCCACTCAACATACACTTCTTGATACAGCAGTTCCACCATTTCTGATCCCTTTGGCACATTTTCACTCTTCAGCTGCCTCTCAATTTTTTATTTATTTTTTATTTATTTATTTTATTTTCTCACCCTACAAAACTCATACAAGGATGGTCTTGCAAATACCAGTACTTTTACAGCCCACATCATGTTAGAAAACAGCAAGTTTCCAATGGATTTCATGAACACTTGTATCAGGTGAAGAGTCCTAGGACTTACTAAGAAAAACACAACAGTTTATGCTGCCCACCCTCCCTATCCTTTGTCACACGCTCTTCTCTCCTCTGCACCAACACTGGTTTTGGGGCAAGTATTCGAGGGAGTGGATCCACTGATAAACAGCCTTGGCAAAATGAACATTTAACATGGGTCCAAAGGAGCACATATTTGAATACATGTAGCTGCCGTGTTCCAATATATTCTAATGCATGCCACAAATATGACATCTGCAGAATGCCCCATGACAGGAAAAGCTTCTGTTGGAACCCACCACCAGCCTATGAAATGCAAATCTGCTGCAAGACAAACTCATTACTTCCAGATCTCACAATTCCCCGCTGGATTTCCTGATGGTAGGAGAGCCTTATATTTTGCCTCTTTAATTGCTCCACTATTCTATTCAAATCCGACTTTAAAGGCTACACCTAATTCTGGCTTAATATATATTTTTTTATCCTTTAATCGACTTCTGTCAAAAATAATACTTCTGCACAATTCTATGCATTATTCAACAGAAAAAAATGCACAATATTTGAAAGGAAGATGCTAGGCTGCATTAAATCTAACTTGTAAAACATTTTGGAGTTAAAAAAAAAAAAAAAAGGCGAAGTTGTTTCAGATTTCCACTAGTCAGACATTTTAGTTAGTTTAAATTCAATAGCTGACACTTTCTTGGAAACTTCATTGAGTTCCAAAATCATGTCTCCCATTCACCAGCTTAAGTTTTCTGACCTTAAACTGTTGAAATTGAATTAGCTCAACCAAAAGCTAATTAATGTATTTACTGCATATTCTAAGGAATTATATATATGGTATATATTTACAATTTGGCAGTTCTTACAATATAGTTGAATAAAAGTACAAATTGCATGCCATTCTTTTTTTTTTTTTTTTAAAAAAGGCGATCAATTATACATTCTAATTGTTGTATGTCCTCTGAATACAACAGATAAACTATCTTCTTCAATATTATTTTCAAACAACAAAAAAAGAGACTGCAATAAACTGTTAGAACTAGGACGTTCCTTGAAGTATCTTCCAACACATTTATGAGATCAGTCATAATATTTACATACACTCAAGCACTTTAAAATCTCAAGTTGTATTAACCAGCTGTCATCTTAGTGTCAAACTCCGGTCATTTTAATGTGAAATAAGGGTCAGCACATGATTGCAGCTATTAATAAAACCTTACTTAGCTACTGAACTAAGAAACTTCAAATGCTAGTTTCCCTCAGCAAGGCTCTTCTTGAGCCTCTTCTACACTAGGCTTTATTCAGAATAATCTATTCAAATTAAAAAATATATAAAATGCGCTGCACCAACAAAAATTGTTTAGATAATAACCAATTACTTAAAAGATAACCAGAATGGCTGGACTGTGTGTAGTTTTTACTGACATTTTCACTGACAAACCTGATCTGATAACTAGTTTTTACGAAGCGAGGGTGAATTTCTGTAGACCGAGCTATGCAGGACTACGCTGAAATCCCACAGGCTACTATAGACTTAAAAATCCGAGCCTATGTGCCTTGAATTCTTCACTGCAGTGTATCCAAAAGCACACTTTGTAGAACAGAAAAACAGCTGTAAGACCCTGCTGTTAAGATTGAACATTAAAGGCACTTCTTATTTTTCAGGAGACCGTACATGCATTAAAAACCAAATTGCTAGCAACTGTTAAATAAACTTGCCAGCATCAATTTCCAAATTATTGAGAAATAAAACCTAGACCAGAAAGCATTCTGTCACCAATTGGAAGTTACGCAATCTCAGTTGCTAATTATAAAAAAGATGGAAAGATTAGTTTAGTTTTTTAATAGCTTGCATCTCTTTAAGCCCATCAAATAAGCATAATCCAAAAGAAAAATGATTGTTTAAACAGTAAACTAGATATCACACGTTTACTGTAAAAGCACTGTATTCCAAACAGAAAATGAACAACAAATCACTCTCTCACAAACGGCATGTCTGTATACAGTAACATCAAATTCTTCTCTTTGCTTAAGAACATCATCTGCAATTTTAATAATATGAAATAGAAATTTGTACTTCAGAACACCACTGTGCAAATACATTCATGTGCCTCAATGGTCTTCAATAAAAACAACATGAATTAAAAAAAAAATTAAAAAAATTGCTACAAGATAGCTATTAAAGTCTTAGTTCTCTTTATTATGAATGCTTCATTTTTTTTTAAACAGCTGTCACCTACCCAAACTTCTCTTCTGGAGACCTTGCATATATTGCAGATCACAAAAACGTATGTGCTTCAGTCCATTCTAATATGCAAGAAACATTTTTTTTCCTGACACTGAGAATGGGATTTCATAAAAAAAAAAAAAAAACAGGGAATTTCGAATCAGCACAGTGCCTTGAGATGGTTGTCTTTATACTGATTTTCAGAAACAAAGATCTGCCAGGAAGGGGAAAAAAATCAATAATAAAAAACAGTAAGCACAAACTGATTAGATATTATGCAGCTTGTCTTTTATGAGGCTTATGTTTTATTACCTTTTAACACAAACCAATATGTCAAAGTATCCTATCTAAATAAGTTTTAAAGTAATCAAAGTTGCAAAACTGAGTCAAAATAAACAAAATACTGACATTAAGACCTAAGATGCACTGGGAGAGCCAATATCTCTGACACTCAAGCTCGTGAGTGCTCCCTGAGTTTTAATTCTCTGCTGAGAAGCATTATGCAGGTCATTCTTCAATGACATAGCTCAAACATTTTTGACTGAAGTGATTCAAATTTAGTTTTTAAGTGAAAGCCACCAAAACTAGGCTTTTAGTGCTGTGAAACTAATACTAACTACAATTTATAATCTAAAAAGATGCTTCTGCATTAAAACCACTGCATTAAAAGTATTCCACATCAACAAACAGCCTACTTAACATTTGAAACCAGACCCAAATCTGACTCTTCTCTACATACATAGTTTGTCTGTGCAAGCAATGAAAGAAGTGACTGTATAAAGCAGTCTTAATCTTCACAAATTAAAAAACTGACTATTCCTGGGCTTGTTCAAGCATTTGGAGGCATGTCAGTAAGCAGCTCTGATACTCTGTGTCACTGGAAATTAACATTAAGGAGGCCAAAAACTTTGTTGTATTCCTGTACCTGGCAAGCAAAAGTTCTGTATCTCACCAGATGCCTCAGATGATTCCAGGAATATGCTCGTTCCCACTGCTGCTCATTAGCAGCAGTCCTATGAAGCGAAGCAGACTTCTTAGTTAATAAATGCTGGAGGATGTTTTAAAAAGTTGTTCCTTCAATAAACAAAACCAGCAGCATTACAACCACACGCTCAGACTGTCTAACCTGACTCTACTAGGAACTGCTCTGTTTCAAGGAGCTCTGTTTCAATAAGCCAGCCACCTTAAGGCACAGATATTCACATACTACAGTAACTCGATTTCAATACTATACAACACTGAACTACCCAAGTCAAGTAGCACAGACTTTTGAATTTTTCGTTCTGTAGACAACAGCAGTGATGAAAAAAAAAAATGAAACCTTAATAAACCTAGCACCTTCAGACATGAAACGAGGCTTATTTACACAGTAGTTGCTTTGTAAAAGACGCAAACAATTAAGAATTTGGAGAGACAAGTATATGCCTTTAATATTAACTTCAGATCCTAAAAATAAGAATTTTAAAATCCAACCATCTTTCCTTTGTTCAAGAAGACACTTGCTAAAGGATCATCTATGCACAGATAAAATAAAGAAAAAGTAAGGATCTTTACTTTCAGAAACAACAATGAAATAAATAATGAAAAAGGAAAAACATTACTTCTACTATGAATCCTTAACTACTTTCAGAAATGGTAGCTTGTACTAACTGTGAAAATAGCATCTTCCATTCATTTAAATAACAGTCTCTGGAAGTGATGTACCTCAATGGTAAATGTTGATCAACATACCAACCTTCCGAATTGCAAAATATTTTAAAATCAACTTGGATCTTCCTGATTACTTTTACATGATTGTAGTGTGTCTTGTAGGAAGGAGGTGGAAAAAAAGGAAAGAGAGAAAGATGACCATGCATCGACCCTGATTCTATAAACACAACTGAAGAGAAAGTACATTATCTACCAGAGTGGTATCTCTGACACCACTGTAAAGACAACAACATAGAATATGCTTAGTTCCATACAATTTTGAATCCACTAAAAGTAAAATGTTGACTAATTCTTTAATCACAAGGCAACATTCAGCCCCCCATTAATCAGGATCCTAATTGTGCTACAGGAGACGACACTCAGGGTAAGTAATTTAAATTGAAGATCCGTGCAAATCCTCAACATATTCCGCCATTAGCTACAGAGAAGCAACTGCAACATATCTGAGCTCCAGTCTTAAAAAAGAAACTGTCCAAATTTTAAATGGATTTTTAGAAAATTGGATGAGTATCCACAGTGTGAGCAGCAGTCAAATCACAGCATACGAATGTGCTACTTCCAGCTGAGATGAATACAGTGGTAACACTTAGATTTTGCTTGGGAGGAAAACAGAAAGAAGAGGGGAAAAAAGGAAGAACTTGCTGAAAGCAATTAATTAGTAAGTCTTCCTAGCAAGCTAAGAGAATCTAGTGAAATTTACAAAGAACAAATGCAAAGCTTTTCTGGAACAAACATCTGGTAAACAAAAGCAGCATAGATGATTTCACAATAGATGGCCCTTGTGCAAATACTTTAACTATGTACGCTTAAAACTAAGACTGACTTTTAATTTAATTGTGGTATTTTGTCTTTATATCTCTAGTCAATTAAAAAGTCTTTAGAATGGCAGCAGTACATCACATTCATTCAAAGTCATAAGTTAAAGACATTAATGTGAGTCTAATAATAGTGCAAGATCAGAATTTAAGCTGCAGAGTTAATATGCACAGTGCAAATAAAGTATTACATGCAGGTCATTAGCATTCTCACTGCAGTATCAAATTAAAAAAGTTTAATTAGATCTGAAAGTTTGAATTCTCCACATAAGTAACTACATATTAAACAGCTTAGAAGTACGGTAAGTACGTACATACAGAACATTCATTTTACTATTTTGTTAGTGTCTGTAGGTCTCATCTCTACAACAAACGTTCATGGAAAAAAAAGGTAACATTAAACTTTTAGAGAAAGATGTGCATATTTACCCATGCCAGTTCCAGCTGGTGCAATCTCTTTGGAGAAGATTTCTAAAGCTTCTTTTTGCTTATGATGTACAGCAAGCCAAATAACAGCTTCTCGAGGACCCTGCTTCAAATAAGCACAAGATTAGCTTAGCCATAGAACATCAGTTATATCTGACAAATCAAAAAGTAAATGTAGCTCAGCATTCAAATCAAATCTAATGGAGACTTTTCATGCTTGATACTGTTAGCTACCATTTTCATTCAGTGATTTCTCATCCAACATAAGTACAATTTGCAGTTAATGTTTCATCATCTTTTTCTTTTGTTACCAGGAAATCAACCATTGCATACTGCAGAGTGTTACAGCACTGTGCATCTCCTCCATCCCTAAGAATCAAGTACTGTAACAAACAGTAATTTGTAAGTAAATAAATACTTCGCTTCACTCAGGGGGATGGGCAAACTAACTGCACTCTTCTATTTTTCAGTGCACTGAGAATACTCTGGGGTCAAGTCACACAGTTACTTAGCATCAAAAAGCAAGCAGATCTGCTCACAGAAAAGAAGTGAAACCTAATCCTCGGGAGTTTGATTTGAGAGTAGAACTTCTAAAAAACACCAGGTTTCCAACAAAAACAGTAGACAAACAGTAGACACCTCATTAAAAGTAAACTCAGTCAGTACTCTGCCCCTTACTCTACAGTCTTTTCTTTTTTTTTTTTTTTAAATATACTTCATTCCAACTTCTTTCCTTACAAGTAGTAATTTCTGAAACATTTAGTAGCTTCCTAATTGTGCATAAAATAATGAATATTTTAAAATAGCATTTTTCTTCCTAGTGGAAAACATTCAACAGATTTTTATTAAAAAGTCTATTTCTTTACAGATATAGAAATCAATGACATTTCTGAAAGCAGAGATTAAGTTGTCAGCAGCCAGCAAGATCCATATATTGCTACAATCCAACACCTACAACCTCGAAGCACAGGAGATGTGTGGAGCAGAAGGGACATGTTTTTATGTCAGTTGAAAAGAAGAGATGCAGGACTCCTTTAAGGAGTCCTCTCTCTGGACTAGGGAATAACATCACCCTACACTTGACCAAATTTTTCAAGACTTAACACTGAAAAGACAAGAGGGTAGCCATTCTTCATGCTCATAGCATCTTTCTTTGCTAAGGGGGAAAGGAGAGAAAATAACATACACAGGCAGTTGTTAAACAGACTGAATTAAAGTTGTGGCCAGACAAAATCATGTCTCATCTTTCTTGCTGTATGTTTAGATATTTATTCATTAACCAAAGTTGAATGGATGTCCCTGATTTCAAGAACTAGATGTCAGGTCAACAACAATTCTAAAATTACTTGCAGCAATTGCCAATTTGCACAGCTGGCATAGCAAATGATGTTAAACCATTACACCTAGAAGTATTTCATTAGAACTCTAGTAAATCATTGAATTACTATTATTAATAATTAATAGGAAATATTCTTGCAGCAAGTATGCTTAAGCATTCACATCTGCTTCCTGCTTCTAAACTGTATCATGTCTTCAATATTCCAGCTAAGCCCTAAGTTTACTTCCTTGTCCAGATGCAAGAGAATGATAGTGATCTAAGAAAACAGTAAGCTGAGTCCTTATCTCAGGGGGTAAATGTAGTATCAAAACTGAATGACTATTTTAGTAATTTATCTTACGCAGTATAATTAAAAAATATACAAAAAACACCAAAACAAATTTATGTTTCAAGTTTAAAAATGAGTTGTAAAAGGGTTAGTAGAAAACAAATACATTTTAGTTAATGAAGCATTATTTTTGCGCCGTTGAGAATAATTTGCTTACACCCACATTCAGCACAGCTTTTACGAAGCCAACACCTGATATACTGTTAATACATAACTTCCACGTGAAACACATCCAGCATTTATAAATCATGAACTTGTTGATACTATGACACTGTCATAAACCCTTCTTAAAGAACAGAAAAATCAGAGCAGGAAGTATTAGAAATTAAATACCACAGGGTTACTCAGTGCTCAGTTATTCAAGTCCATTCCTCCTGCTGATAAAGTAAGCTATTAGAGTGGCAAAGAACAACTATGGAAACAGGTGGAGCAGAGTGAAAAGGAAAGGAAGCATGTGCTTTTGAATTTCTTAAGGCTACTTTCTGTTGTCAGGAACATTTAATACGATACACATCAGTTCCCAGTACACTAAATGGGCTTACCTAAGTCTGGGATATACAGCAACTTCACAGTTACAAAGGCAAACCTTTGCACTTGGTTTGAAAGAGCTGTGTGGAAATTCATTCAGCCATACCAGACATTTACACTGAGTTCTGAATATTGTTTGATTCCAGAGAAACTATTCCTGTTGTGGTATTCACATACAGATTTAACTCTCTTCTTTAAATCTAAGTGAAAGCTAGATCTGAAGCTACCACTGAGCTGAGGCTGAAATATGGGAAATACTACGAATATTCAGCTTGATTTGGAAAATGTTTTCAGTATACTCTGAGTATACAATTCAGTATACAATGCAAAGTGAACAATAAGAACAGAGAAGCTGTTATTTTCCAAATCATTATTCACTCTGTACTACAGGCAAGACAGAAAACTTCCTATTTAACAATATCGTTAAAAAATGAATTACAATGCCTACTCATAAGGAGCTGGTGCAAACAGAACACAGAGAAGTTCAGTATCTGGAAAATATGCTTCTGTGTTCCAAAACGTTGATTCTTCAATCTCGGTAACACAGTTAACGTAGCAAGGTTTATGGTCCTAAAAGGAACAGGACCACATCATATAGATGGCTCATCAGGAAGCAAGTCTTGCTGCTGTGCAGAATAAAATTGAAGCTCAAGCACTAAAGTGAACAGCTGCAAATATAACTTGCGTCATTTCCATAAACAATTTCTATATTAAAAGCTACACTATCTTTTTCAATTTATTTTTTTTTCCTGCACATACACATTTTCAGCTATTTCATATGCTGGTGTTCCTAAGATCAAACTCACAGAGCTGAGTTTTACCAGGTGTATGTTAAGGGTTTTGCAAGACTTAACTGACAGAAAAGAATTAGATCCTACTGTTTTGGAACAAGCTAAACTGTCTAAATATTTTAAGTGTATGTAAGTGGGGACAAGATTTACAGTCTTTTTCCTTGGAAAAGATCTTTCATTTCTAGATTAGAAAAACAAACAGTGAATATCACAGCTGCAGTGGATACAGCCATCATTTATATTCTTACAGATGAATGTAACAAGTCACCAAACATGCTGCAGAATTAGATAGTTGAGGATTGTTTCACAAATATGACCCATAGAGTTTTAAAGTTGCACAGGCAATAATAATTCTGCCATTTCCTAACTTTGCAACCTTTATAATGTGGTCTTTAGAGTTGTGCCTAATGCAATTTTAAGTCTACATCGTAAGAACTTTTAAGATATTTCTTTAGATGAGTAACATCAGAACAGACCACAACAACATTTTTGTAAGATTTCTTATCAGTGCTTCTGGAAGATTCAATACTGCAAAGACTTTGTCAGTGTAATTTTGTACACTAAGTATGACACTGAATTATTTGCAAGATGGTGGGGTGAAATTCCCAAGATGACAGTGACTTCCTTTAAAGTTATGGAAAAGATAACAATATGAAGAGATTAAAAGAGGTCAGTAAAAGTTTAAGAACACTCCACTGAATACTTACACCATCTATACTCCTCCTAGCATGTGGTCCATATGTATCTTCAGACCCTAAAACCTGTATGTTAACTGCACTGTAATCTTCGTACCCAAGCTGACTGAAAATAAGACGAGTCCTGCAACAAATGATTTTTTAATTAGTAAACTGCCTCAAAGTAATCATCTTCAGTAGCCCTATGTGGTCACAGGAATTAGCTCTGTGATGTACACTGGGTTACAAATACTTTTCGCTACACAAATGTATCTGAATACAACAAATAAAGTGATATGAACAAAGTCACATCTCTGAATTTATCCCTACGTTTCATTGAGCCTTTTCTTTATTCTAATTATTTGAAAGATGACAAGCAAAGAAATAGATGGATTTCACATCTTTTATCTTTATAACAAGAACTGCTTGAAAGGTTATTATAGTATATGCAGTCTTCCTGGTTTTCACACTGGTAATTCACTTCTTACCTCTGTTTCTCCTACATGGCATTATGACCCACCAATAAGTACATGAAACTGCCTCATTACAACACAGACACCAGTGAAGAAAAATTTAACTGGAGAAGCAACTTTTATTCAAACTTTAGAGGCATTTAGTTGTGATTAATGAACATACAACTCAAATGCCGAGAATTAGAAAAAAAAATGTAAAAAGAACTTTTCTCTGTAATTCATGCTTGTCTACTCTGGCCCTGTGAATTTCCTGAAACTCATTCAGTAAGGTTATTTCCACCAAAATCATGCTGTGTCAAGAATCATGATTAATACTGGGGATTAACTTTTTTTTTTTATTATTATTTTTTAAAATAAATGCAGCATAAAAACCACATACCATTTCTAGAGAAACGGGAATTAACACTTTTTTTTTTTGTGAGAGTCAAATATTAAATTTGTATTTGAGTGTTAGCAACAACTCTTAGAAGACAGTCCAGCTTTCAAGCACTGAATAAACTGAGAATGACCCTCATTTTTATTTATTTAAAAACGGTCACATGAAGTCCAAAGACCAAAAAAGGCACAGTAAAAAATATGAGAGGGAAAAAAAAAATTAAATAATCCAACTTTAGAAGCATTCCAATATATTAACATGTTGTAGACTGGAGAAGTAAGTTAAATTCTGAAGCTCCTAAACTGGTTTTCCAGTTATCTTTGTCTGGCAACCTTCTAGCTGTTTAAAAGATTTAAAATCAATTGAAAAACTGGAATTACGTTAGGATGAAAAAAACATTTTCCATCAATGGAATATTTTGAAGACACAAATAATATCACCACTGTTGTAAATATTAAACATGGCACCTGAAAAACTAAGCAGCATATAGGTTTAAATATAAAATGTAATTCTTTATTCTAAAATTCTAAGATGAAGGTGGTCAGCATACCACCAATGAGGCCATTTCTCTTTCAATAAGCATGGGAAAAAATACTTGATTTAAGGTACCAAAATTTGCAAACTGTCTGTAATAAGTTAGGTAAATTTATCATCTACAAACGTTACTATTATTTGTTCAATATACATTCTTGGGTAGCCTTTAGACCTTTAATGTGCCTTGGTAAATTGAATGGAGAACCATCAAAAATACAATGAAAACTGAGAGACTTCTTAACACATGCGCTGCCAAATCTCTTGCTTTCAAAATGAACAAAGAAAGGGGAAGAAGCGTACACAAAAAGATGTTAAAAGTTGTATTAAAAGCTGCCAAAGATGCTTAATGCCTTCATCTGCCAATTATTTGGCCTGTACATCCAAAACACCTTGAATTTGTGCACCTAGTTCTGTACTTGCTGCCATCACACTACTGGACAAAATTTGACCTATAACACAGGGGAAGATGGCTACCTGGAAGATTACTTTTTTGCAATATCCTCTTATAATAGGAATTAGTGGAAAGACTGAAATTACAGTTTCCTAAAGATGCTGGTAGAGCATTCTCTGACAGAGATCAGAATAGCTTGACTCTTGTTCTGTACCTGGGTTGACATAAGTCTTTCAACATGCTAAATGCACAGCTTAATGTGTGAAATCACTTAAGAACGTGTCTGAAACGAAGAGGAATATACTGATGGTCATGTAACAATCCCCAGCTGCCCCAGGCATGCCTCATGGGCTACACGTCACTTGTTATACCAGTTAACCAGCCTACGGCTGTCTCCCCATCAGTCTCTTGTGAGCATTACTCAGAACAGCATAGTAGGCAGGTTGAATGAATATTATAGTGCTTGCAGTGGCAGCAGCATCACGAGCTGTTTTAATCCAACAAAAGATTCACGTGGTCCTATCTGAAGCAGTATCAAAGTGCAGATATGAAAGTTTCAGAAAAAGGATATATGCTATTGAAAAAGGATATATACTATTGTGCTGGGGTTTTTATTTTGTTTTGTTTTTTCCAGAATAATCATCTAGATACTACTTCCAATTCCTACCCCCTCTCCCTGGGGCTTCTAAGTATTTGAGTCATAATGTCTTTGCACTTGAAGGTTGTGTTTGGTTTATTTTCTCCCTCTTCATTAGTATTCTCAGTAGCTTTTGGACACAAATTTTTAGTTTTCACAACGCTCTGAAGAAGGGATATCATAGCTTATTTACAAGTTCTGCACCACCCTGCTCTCATCTGCTACATCCCTTGAGGGAAATCACACAGCTCCTCTCTCATCACAGTGCTGTACGTGGGCACATGAGCAGTATGTTGTCACTCCAACTCCACAATAACTTCACATTTCTGAGAGGCATCTACCCTAGAGGGCTTGCTCCACAGGTGTATAACATGGTGGAGGAGAAGTCTTATACAGCACTGTGCAGAAAGCCGTATCTCACATAACTAAAAAGTTTGAGTGCTATTGGAATAAATGGTCAGAGACCTCTGTGAGGACATGGAATTATATTTAAGAGGAATGCCTCCTCTTCTGAACATACCAACACGACAATATGACTAGAGGTTTATCAGGCTATCTTCCAAATGGAAAACTGTTCTAGCAAACCAAATCATTAGTCCCATTTTACAAGGTAATAAGGTATTTTGTCTGAAACAAATTTGGTAAACTGCCTACATTTTATAGCTTCAAAGTTTTTTTATACAAAGTTCTGTGGAAAAAAATAAAAATCAATGAAACCTATGTAGGTTTCTCTCTGGCATCTAATATATTTTAGTCTGAATCACAGCTTTTCCCTTATTAATTTGGGTCTCCCACTGCTATCCAGCTGTCTGTTCTCTACAATATTTGACAACTTGTTCCTCTTTGTCAACTGTAGTTGAAAAGCAAGGTTACAGGTTGTTTAGGAAACCTGTTTTCAGACTACTCAGGTCTTGAAACATCCTCTCAACTTCCATTTTCTACAGTTCTTATAAGGTTAATAATGTTACCATCAAATCATTGTTCTGTTTTCGTTATCTCTGAAGACAAAAAGCTAAAATTGCTTTCGAGCAACTAATACTAACCTTTTGAGAATGCTTTCTGCAGTGAGCTTTCCTTTTTGTACTGCCTTTGGACCTCCCACTGGACAGACAGCAGTAGCTCTGAAACCATCAAGGTAAGTGGCACTTACCTAATGATAAAGGGATTACAAAACGACACGGAATTCAGTACTGATATACCATAAATCTTCTGTAACAGTTATTTTCCATACACTTTCAGAAGTGGAATAGTAAGAAAACATCATCATCAGTAAACTTACTCTATTATTTAAAACGGTATTAGAGGAAGATTCAAATCTGTAGAACTGTAAGACTCAATCACTTCTCATTGTCATCTTAAATTCTCTTGAACATATGCATTTTGGTACATAGAATACGTTCCGATGTCAAAATAATAATAATCTATCACAATAAAATAAATTAGACAAGCTTCTATTTCATGGTTCATTAGCTGAAAATCCCAAATCTCAATTACTTCCTTCAGCTGTACAGAGGCACGCAAATGTAAAGTCAAGAACAAAAACTGCAAGTGGATGAGGCTGCTGAGCAAGACAGTTGCTTAAGATGTCTTAGCAGAAGGAAAATATAGTCTGCTTCAGACTGCATGCTCAAATCAAGGAAGAAAAAGTAATTCCTGCTCCACACATGTAATGTTTTCAGTTTTTGGCAGTATCAAATACAACTATTTAATACAGGAATAGTAAGAGCATTAGCATTGCTGTAGTTTCCACTAATGAAACGTGATTTTACATACACGCATAAATCAGTAATTAGTATAAAAGCAATAGTGGACTAAGATTTACTATGGAAAAGAACCATTTTGTCCTTCTCTGGCTATTTCTTGATTTCCTTGTTACACAAATGTCTTAGTTTCTAACAGAAGTTACGCTTCTCATAGTGTCTAGTATAAAGCTNACCCACGCATTTTACTGCATATCTCTCTACTTCTCTCCCCCGTCCCATCTGGGGAGGGGGGAGGCTGAGTGAATAACTGTGTGGAACTTAGCTATCCGCTGAGTCAAACCACAATAACAAATAAACGTCTTTATACATTCAATAAGGTTTGTTTTGGTCTTTTTCTTTTTGTTACTCATCTGAGGATGTGTGCACTCATACGTGTCTGTCTGAAAATTTTAACATGGCAACAGGTTTTGGCAGAAAATATTTAGTATTTTCTCCAAAATATCAATTTTGCATTCAAGTGTGAGGTATTCTGTACTTCAAAAGGAAGTAATACCTTATAAAACGTTGAAGGAGGTGATCCTTTCGCTCCATGAACTTTCACTGCTCCACCTTCAAAACCTAGAATGGTTTAAAAAACAATACTTAAGCTTCTTCAATATAACTCCTTTAATGATTCGCATTAATCAAATGCATTTAATTAAAAAGCAAATCACTGATAGCCACAGAAGAGAGAACCTTCTCCAAAACAGTCCTCTGCCTTAGAAACAGAAACAACAAGGTAATGGCTATATGTGTAACTTCAACGACTCTTCAATGAGTCTTTTAACAAAATGCTTGAAATGTTTATTTATGTACTTAAAAATACTTAACACAGAAAGAAGCCTTAGAACTTCAGACCCAATATTTTTTTCCACTCAAGAACCGTTATTGCACACACATACACACTATGCCATTTACTGTTGCTTGCTGGAGCAGATGGCAGTCCCTCACTTGGCAAAGAAACAAAACCAGAAAGATGCAAAACCTGAGACAGCTAATTTGCTGATAGCTGAGTAAGTGAAGGGATAATTTAACTTCTGTTTCTGTTGTCAACAAGGCTGAACGTTCTGAAGGTATGTTCCAGGGCAACTACCTTGTTCAGCATCAGGTATATTAATAACAAGGAGAACCTGGAGAAAATGCTACCGTGTCATCAGTTTCAAGTTTGAACTGAAGAAAATAAATAGGTGCAATCCCTTAAAAGTTAGCAGTGCAGGATCAGCATCTTACATCAAATACACAGAATTACACTGTAGCTCACCTGTAGCTAATCTGTGCTTGCAAATATTTAAGAAACAGTTTAAAGCTTTACACAAATACTCTGAAGAGATCAAAACAAAAATTACATGGGAACATACCTGAAAAAACTGAATCAGACTGGCATAAGTTTTATATATCGCTCATAAAAAACATCACTCTCTCTGCAAGGCTGCAATAAGGTTAGTTCAACTCTGTCAATACTGAGAAATATTCCTACAGTCAGAGTAAAAATCTGAAAGATTTCATATGCTTGGTTAAGCATTAATATAAACAAAGCCCACAAAACAAAATGCATGGCATCCATTGACAAAAAGAAAACAGAAGCACCTCTCAGTTCAAACATTGCAAGTAATCCAGCAGGACAATAAAATCAGCAATGTAAACAGCAAAACCAGATAGCTTGTCCTGTTTTTACTGGTGTACGTGTCAAAGCACTTCAAACTAAAAATATTTAAGAAATCTGTCTATTTCCCATCTGCTGTATTTCTAAGAGGACTAACTGAAAGTTCATGTGAAAGTTCATTTTAAGTTCAAACATGTCATATCAGGTCATTTGCAAGCTAAAAGTTCATAGGAAGGTTAGGGTTCTCTTTACTTTTCCTTTTTTCTTTAAAAAAAGAAAAAGACTAGTGTCTATGAGCAGTCTTATCGGAATGTCATTTGGTTATGTTGCATGAGCAGAAAGTTCACTGTACAGTTTTACAGTACTATTATTATTGAAGCAAAATATTTACCACAGTAAGTTTTTAATGTGAAATTTCACAAAGGCACTCGGCATACTGTCACAGGTAAGTTCCATTAGAATGAAAATGAATATATGTAATACAGGTGCAGTAAAAAACAAACTTCAAATGACTGTAGCTGAACATTTCTATCAAACTCTCTAATCCAACCAACAGATCTTCAAGTTTTAGAGTTTCTGTTTTGTTGCTTTGCTTCCAAGATCAAACTCAGAACAAACGTTATATGCATCTTTACTCTGTTGGCTGCTCGTATGACTGTTTGTAGTTTTGAGGATGGAAAAGGACTTTTTTTTGGAAAAGGTTTTCTAGTGGATATTCTCTACCTAAGCAAGCTTTACCACTTAAAGTGATCCAATTAAATATGTCTAGGAAAAACACTATTATCAAGTAATACTCTGAAAGATACAACTGCCCACTGTTAAATTCTGAATGTACAACAAAAAAATACACCTTTTTGAGCAAAGAAACTGAGCTATAGTTTAAAAATACCAAAATCATAGTAGAGCTGTCTCAATGTTACTCATACAGAATACACAATTCAAAGACTTGGATGGTGTTAGGTATGCCTTAAAAGTGAAGCAAAAAGAGCAGGTATCAAAGATTTATTAGTCAACCAGCAAGAAAAATACGAGTACGGTTAAAATTTTAAGACAATTTTAAGAAAGTTCCTTGAGAAAAACAAAAGCAGTTTGTTAAGGTATAATGCTTTAAGGCATTGATATAGCATGGAATATGCAGAGAATAGATGGAAATTAAAATAACAGCTTCAGTTTGATAACCTAGTTCACACTTCTCTTAACATGTAAGTGGACTAACCTGGAATTTCAGTGATGGAAACTTCAGAAAAGTCGCAGGTGACATCTGGTAAAAGATAGCGCTGGGGATTGCCCACTTCATACACCAACTGTTCAGCCACAGTGCCAAAAGAGATTAGTCCCCCTGTGTCCGGTGGTTTGGAAATAATGAAGTCTCCTTCAGAGGAACACTCTACAATGGGAAAACCTATGTTATGCCTGGAATATTAAAAACATTGAAAAAAATATAAGTATGAAGATAAAGTGAAAAGAGTAATGATATAGCAGAATTTTATGGTAATGAATAATTAAATAAAATTGATCAAGAGTTAGAACACAGCTGGTCGCTTCTGTAGAAGTAAAAGTACTGAATAAGCTAAGCAAAATAAGAGGATGCATTTTATTGTCTGGCAAAAGAGTACACATGACACCTGATACCAAGAGTAAACAGACAGGAGGGGAGAATGACACCAGTGGAATTACCAGAAGTAGAGCAGAGGCTGAAAGAATCGGATAACTTTGATTAAGGAGGTAAATTCAGAAGAAAAACATGATGGCTAATTATAGCCTAGCTTGCTACAGCACCACACACAGCATTGAGGGTGAAGATATGTATACACATTCTGCAGTCTGGACTTGTAAAAAAGAGGTCAAAACAGAAAGAACAAACTGTGCTGAAGACACAGATATGGAAAGAAGTAGGAAATTGAAGTAATCAGAAATTAAAGACAATTTCCCATTTTTATGACAAATCATACACAGAAAAGTTGTAATAAGAAAACAGACAAATACATGAAAGTAAGATCTCTAGCCCAAAAGAATAATAAAACCAGGAATTAACAGAAAATTACGAGGCATAACAAAGAGAAAAGCAGTAAGATAGAAAAGTATAATCACATTCTCTCTAGATTAATGTACAGAAAGCTATCAAATAACTCATAGTAAGAGGTACATGCTGGTTGATACGGTAGTAGGGCAGAATTTTCAAGATTTTGTGGAAGATTTCTAGATATCTGCTTTCCAAGTTAAAAGGTTTTTTGTTTACAGAGAAGTTCTTGGAGCAAAAGCAATGACCTAAAATTAAAAAGCACCTGAAAATTAAGGCAGAGTCTTTATACTTTCATAAAAAGGCTACCTGGCTCATTTCCTTCCCAGAAGACGTTGGAAATTTGTGGAAATAAAACATTTGAGAGAGAGAATGAAGACAAACAGGAGATAAAGTAGACATACCCTCTTGAAAAAGAAAGCTGCTCTAAAAGAAGCTAATAAAAAGGTGCTCAATATCACCATTCCCATTAAAGTCAATGATCTTCAGGTCCTTCGGACATAATTAAAATCGGTTCATCCCTGGAATTAATTATGCTTGGGTGATGGAGGGAACCATGTGCTGAACATACAACCGAAGTGGTTATTAACAAAGGTTAGAAGAACATAGTCTGCATAACATAAATTCACAAACTTTTAAAGGAAGTAAGCAAAGAAACCAGTGAACTCTTAAATGACATGAGCAAAAGTTCATGGGAGTTTGGACAGATTCCTTATCATAGGGAAGCTTAAAACTTAATCCTTTTTTTAAATAATGGACTTAAGAGACAAGCTCTGTTACCAGGGATCAGCAACTTTAATACTGCTGGCGTACAAAACTTCGAAACTACAGTAGCTGGAGGACACCTAGAAAAGCCTACCATGAATCAGAAAGGATTATATTTCATTTGCCTGGTCTTTGAAACTATTTGAACCATGAAACAGATAGAGCGTACTTGAAAAAAAAAAAAAAAAAAAAAGAGGGGAAAAAAAAAAATACAAACAAAACCCTATGAATACAACAAACTGAATGCATAAAAAGTTCTTGATTTAAAATGATTACAATGTGGGGGGGTGTTTGTTTTGAGGGAAAGAAAGGGATGAAAGTTGGCAGCAAGATGTAACATTCTTCATTTCAAAGTGGCAGAAAAATAAAACAACATCCAAAAAATCTCTATTACCCTACAGTAATTGTCAAGTCTGGTAATAGATTAACATATGAAACTATCCCAATTTTACAGGTAATGAGACAGATTCAGGAAGCAATGTGATTTGCCCAGTGTTACAAAGCAAGATCAGAGACTGAACAAGACTACAATTAAAGAGTTTTTAACTTCTCAGTGCTATTATCATAACACCTAAACACCTATCTGCCCTTTTTTTTTTTTTTTTTTTCTTTTTTTTTAAAGGCAACAGCCTCAGGTGCCTTGCCAGCAGGCTGAATGCAGCTTATTTGAATCACTTACCCCAAAGTGAAATCACTTCCATCAAGACTGTCACTTCCATCAGCCTATCCGGTCTGTCCCACTGCACTGAGAACAGACATCCCTGCTGTAACCCACTTTAAGTCACCCTCACAGACAGGGCACATTCCTGCACCTACTTCCCAGTGAACTTTGTTTTGAAGGAAAAAGAGGTAAACTGCAGACAGGCAACTTTCTAACACTGGTTCTGAACTAACAGACTAAACTTCAGCTTACCCAAAGCTTCACTCTCAGAAGATCTGAGCCATTAAGAAACAAAGCATGACTGGGAAAATACTTGCATCCTCTATTACCTCACAGCAGCCAGTAGCACCTGACATTAAAGTGTGCCTTCTTAAAATAAAAAGATATTTTGTACACTGCCATAGCACATTACTTAAAATTAATTTTTAGCTTGGAAACAAAATAACTCCCTCCTACAGCATGATTCAGTCAAGTGACAGCTGGAGTTAGAGCTTCTGAGCAGCAAATACATGCATGGGGTATTCTAGCACATACCAAACATACTACAGTCACACCATCACCTTCATCAGCACTTCCACTAAAAGTAGTAGCTCTTTGCCCAATTGTCCATAATCATTCAGCATACTGGTACATACAACACCTCCTCTGTATCATGCCAACAAACACCAACACAACCCACAGCCAGGTTGTAATTTAGCACAGTACAACAGGGGAGTTAAATCACAAAAATGTACTTGAATTTCACAAGCTGTCAACAACAGTCATGGTATCCTAAGTGGCAGAGCACCGAGTGGCATCCTCCAGTGATAGAAGAATTGAATGAGTTTAGTGATAGAATCATAAAATGGTTTGAGTTGGAAGGGATCTTAAAGGTCATGTGGTTCCAACCCCCTGCCATGGGCAGGGCTGCCACCCACCAGATCAGGCTGCCCTGGGCCCCATCTCATCTGGCCTTGAATGCCTCCAGGGACAGGGCATCCACAGCTTCTCTGGGCAACTTATTCCAGTGCTTCACCCTCAAAGTGAAGAGCATCTTCCTAATACCTAATGTTAATCTATCCTCTTAAAGTCGTTATACCTTGTACTATCACTATCACTCCCTGACAAAGAATCCTTCTCCAGCTTTCTTGTAGGCTTGTTTTAGGTACTGCAGGTGATAAAAAAGTCCTCACTGGGATGAGGCAATATAAACAATTCTGCAAGGAAAATCCTAAAATGAATTCTAATTAAGTTATATGATCATGTAATTAATAGAATATAGTACTAGAGATAAATATGAAAGTACTACTCCAGAAACATTGAGCAGTTCTTTAATAGTTAAAATACAGAAATAGGAATGAACATTAGTTTGTGAAAAGAGATGACAACTAACGATCTTTCACCCAAAATGTGTTTTGAATTGCATGTATCTAACAATTAAATTATATGTATTAGTAAACCACAGAACTGAATAAATCCAGGCTAAGCTTAATCGTCAGAAATTCCTTCCAAACTGGTATTAGGGGAGGAGTTAGCAGGTTAAGTAGGTCCCCAGTGACTACAAGGGTAACAAAGCCCCAAAACTGGTTTTGCTGAAGAAGCCACCTTCTCATCTACCTCCATCTCCAGCTGCTGCCGTACTCTAATAGGAATTAACAAAAATTATCAGGAATTACCTGAAATTATCAGTTCTCTGCCCCACAAACAACATATTCTTGGCTTATTTTTTCTCCATGTGAAATGCTGTTTTTCTTCATTACTGGCTCTCAGAAATGTTATACCTTATGGGCGTGTGACAGGTGATTAACAAGAACAATCTACACAGGTAACTCCTCTCAGCCTACTCTTAGACAATACAGTGTTAAATTCCTGGACAGCTGTGAAGATAGCCTTCCCTCTGGCTTTGTTTCACATCTTACACCATTTGCATTAGAAATAAAGATCAGTGCTAGGTTCTGTTTGGCTCAGGGGAGATGGGACTGAGATAAGATGGGTATTTCTTCTTCCCTCGTCTTTTTATATAAGGTACCAAACCTCTGAAATAACTCATATTGGTCACAACTGGTAGATTGGACAGATTAATGGCAACAAAAATGGGACAGAGTACTATAGTACATTTACTTGCAGAAGACTGCAAGAAAGAAAAAGAACGCACAATAATACATATGACAAGCAGACCAAGGTCCAAGGGCTGTGATACGAACTTTACAGATAATGCAGTTTCCTAGGATGTGACTCAAGGAACACTATGCTAAGGAGAGCTCTAAGCCATGTGGCTCAGCTCCCTGGGCCCATATTTTAGCCACAACGTTATTGGGCAAAAAGTAAGAATTGCTGCCACATCCAGTAGTGTTTTAATAACCCATTCAAAACTGCTAACCTGTGTCAGGCTAGGTCAGCACATACTTATGGATGGGTAAGACACATACATCTCTACATGTAGGTACCAACACATTCCCCAAGCTCTGTTGCAATTCCAGTTTTGGGAAAGTGTACTGATCGCATCACCTATCTCCTCTAATTAGAGCATTTCACAGTATATGTGGTGTATGAACTCCAAACGCCTTGAGAATTTCAGGCCGGACAGGCTGCCAGTCATCTTCAGCTGCATGGAACAGATAGTGCTGCAGAGAAAAAGGCATTCCACATTGCTTAATCTGGGACTTGAACAGAATCAAGTATGCAAGTACCAATCAGCAATCTGGATCCAGCCCTTAAGAGTCTACAACTACTGACTTACCCTTTTGGTCATCCCAGGCCAGAGGATTATACGGTCGCAACCATTGTACACTCTTGGCTTAGGGCAAAATGTCAGTGTTTATCATCTCCTCAAAATGATTACTTTACTGATCAGCATTAGCTTATTCTCTCCTGCATTTCAAAACAAAACAAAACAACGTACTAATCACCCACTGGCACTAAATAGTGGTAAGAGACAGCAACCTCTGGAGTTAAAGTGAAATACAGAGCTGTGCATTATCAATGTACTGGCATCACAGTCCGTTTTGACTCTGCACAAATTCCCTAAGTGTCATGCACAAGGCATTAAATAGGGAGCAGTGATGTGTTAATCACTTCTTTTCTCCACCTAATACATATTACTGCACAAATAGTAGAGAAAACAAGTGCCTTTTTTGATAGTGATTACTTGCAATTGGTAATTTAAGAATGCTCATTAGTCTACTACAAACTCAATGATTTCTTGAATTTTCTCTGCTAAACATCAGGGAATCCACACAAGAGATGATTCAAGCAGCCTTTCTCTAACTGGAAAAGTAAATGGCACCTATCTCTCTCTATGGTTTCATTAAAATTGGACTGAACTTACACTTTCACAGTTCCTGCCTCTAAGTCAAAAACATAAGGAGATGCATCCAGCACAATTAGAGAAATTCCAGAGCCTTAGGACAGCAGACAAATCAAGCTTAGCTTCTACCAAATAAAGTAACTTGGGTAGTTATGAGTCAGAACATGCCTTTAGCTTGTTTCATACTAAAAATCTGCTTCACCAAGACAAAGAACAAGTACCTCAGGTTTTAATAGCTAACCATTTCCATTGCCACAACACACCTGCATGAACATTCCTGAAACTTAATTAAAGCATCCTTTTGCAGCAGGACTGAGTTTCCAGAAGTGTTCTGCACCAAACATTTCAATAAAGATTGAAAAACAACAACAACAAAAAAAAACCCTAGAACTGATAAATGAAGGAGGTCCTATTCTCAGTATTCAGAGAGGTATGATAATATATACATGGAATGTAAACTCTGACTTGCATGGCTTTACTGAGCTTAAGCACTCCTCTTTACATAGTTGAATCTTTTTGCTTATTCATACAAAATAGATAAAGATTTATAGGCCTAAAGTTTGATAAGTTCTTCCCCCCCTTTTTTTTTTAATAGCTAGAAAAACTAAGAGCCAGTAGTCTTTCTTAGCAATACACTTAGATCTTCTTCAGCAGCGAAAGACTGAACAGCAACATGGACTACTTACTGTTCTTGGCAGCACAAGGAGTCAAAAAATGACCTGAGTCTAAGCATAACCAAACCTACCTTCTGCAATAAAATGTGAGGAAGCAAGAGAAAGACTGCCCTCTAGTGTTCACTCGTCAGAGAACAGTATAAATACTAAAGCATTCTCAAGCTCTGCTGCAAAGGTGCAATAAAAGTTTACAGAGATGAACAGCATTTTTGGCTGCACAAATGCATTCATGTTGGTGAGAAATTGACACGCCTTCCATGTCCTAATGACAACAGAGATTGTGACCTGGCTTCTTCTTCTCACATTTAATGACTGTGTTGAGCTGGTTTAGATGTAACCTCACATACCACATTTTATGATGAGTTGAGATTCAGATAGCACATGCTTACTTTCAGGAGACTTAAGCATGTAGCTCTTTTTAAACTAAGCAGAAATCATTAACAGGCTCTAGACAAGTAAATTCCACAGGCTCTTTCAGAAATCTGTTGACCCAGTGGCTATACAGTAAGTTATGTTGAAAACAGCAGGTACTGCAAGTTTTGATCATGATTGAAGCTATGAATTATCCTACGATCACATAGATTTGCACACACCAAAAACCAATTCAGGTTGCTCAAATAACCAGAAAAATCCACACCAAGTTCCTTGAATCTACAGTCATGGCTACTAGTAACTACACTATCAAATGGAAAATACGCTTACTTGTAAACCAAGAGCTTTCATAGCACATAGGTTGCTCTGAAAGTAATGCCTCCTACTTGTTTCCACGGAAACTATAGCAGGTACAAAGAACACAATAACACTACTTGGTAGAGCAAACTCTCAGCTACAAAACTCTCATTTTCAACAGTTATCACCATTAGATATGCATTTTCAACAGCAATGAACAAGAGCCTGCATGCTGTGCTTGTAAAACTCTGCGCCAGAGGAGGTGACTCACTGACAGCGTCGTCTTTTTTTTTTTTTTTTTTTTTTTTAAACCAGACTGCCATTTCTTATGGAAAAAATGCTTAAAAATACAGAGCTATTAAGCTTCTTAATAAGAAAAAATGTATCCTGCTTTTCTCTTTCATTCTTTTATATAGCAAGATCTTCTGGAGTCATAGTTACATGAGGTTTTCAGAAGTTCCATGACACAGCATAATAAAATCATCAGAATAGGAACAAAACTAGCACTTAAAATTTCAATGTTGAACAGGTCATCTAATTATTATAAACGCTGTCATTTCATTTCCTGTTAACTTAGTTGAGAAATGTTCAAAGGTAGTGGCCTGACAAACATCTGAAACCATTTCTTTCATTGAAGCATGAGCATTCTCCTGTATTTCACTGGTATTCAGGAATTCAGAAAACCATCTTTCAGGATCCCACTCTGAACCAGAAACAGACATTACCAGCAGGAAAAAAAAGAAGCATGGCAGTGTAGGGAACTAACTCAGGAAAGTGGCTGCTACTTGATGCACCTGGACTACATGCTGCTCCTCGGGACTTCCTTCTCAGGGAGAACTTTTCGAGCAAAACCAGGGCCAAATGAAAAATATTTTTTTCTCCTACATCTCTCCTACTGTTCTTCAGCCCTTTTCTCGATCACATAAAGGGAACAGTGACTTTTCTGACAGGTCATGGGTCAAGATTCCTCCCTCTCATCCTAAGGAAAACTACCAGAATCACTCCCTGTGTGCCAAACATGCTCCCCGATTACTTTGAAACTACTCTTAAAAACAAGTTGGTCAAAAGCAGACTACGAGTCCTTTCTCATGGTAATTCTCAACAGGCAGAAAGAGCTGCCTACATGAAGGTGTAATCCAGTAGGTCTGAGCACACAAGATACATGTAACACTTTTTCGAAGGTCAGTAATGTATATGCAGACATTGGCAGCTCAACAAATGTATGGAGATTGGGTCATACAGCAAGAGAGGATTGTGGAATCCAGTCATCCCTTTGAAAGCAAGCCATATAAGACTTTTAATTGAACAGCAGACAACTCTGATCTAACTGAAGACTGACAAAACAGCATCTAAAATGTCCATATTGTCTTTTTCATTACACACAAACATGCATTAAAATAGTAATATCTGCTTTCAAAAAGCAGATGATAAAAAAGGAATAGGAAAAAATAATTAAAAAACGAAAGGCCAAGAACTGTTTCAAAACATCAGCCACAAAAAAAAAAGGGGGGGGGGGGAAGTTCCCAGCTGTCTAAATAGAAACTGGAATAGGGAGAACAGAACTTGTTGAAGAACAACATTAGTATGGAAAAACAAAGGGCATACATTGCCTCTGAAAAAGTAAAATAGAAAACAACTTTACAGCTTAGAAATAGTAGAAAGCCTTATCTTTGGTCTTCTACAAACATACATGCCGTTGTCACAGTTACTTACCAGTCTGGTACTGCATGCCAGTCAGTGAATATTCCGCCGGTACACTGAGCACCACATTCAATAAGATGACCTGCAAGGCTGGGAAAACAGCAAGCATTCAAATAACTAAATATTCTGTAAAAGGAACTATCACAAATC
>WBMW01000564.1:422007-466203 GCA_013396635.1 Penelope pileata | reverse complement strand
AAAAGAGTTTTTGTGTGAGTATCACAAGGAGCAGGAGGCGTGGCTTCCCCTCGGTACCGTCACAGCCTGCGAGCTGAGGTCCTGATGCAGGTCCTCGAGCACCGCACCGGCGCCCGGTAGGTGGCGGTGTCCCCCCGGTAGGTGGCGGTGTCCCCCCGCGGTAGGGGCTGCGTTCTGTCGGCTTCCCCCGTGCCTTCGTTCTTCGCTCAGTTGGGCCTCGCTGGCTGTTTAAAGGGGTTGTTGAGGCTCCAACAAAACCATGCATTTTGTTGGTGAGAGTAATTTGTACGCTCCCCGGATTCCCTCCATTTGATTAAAAGACGATTTTGTTAAGATGAAGGCAGTGCAGGTGATGCAGGGATGTGAGCCAGTGCTTCGTCCCACATTACATCACACAGGGCATCCTGGTGCTGTCAGCCAGAAGCATCCATGTGGTGGCACGTCCCTCACACTGCACAGCCACTACTGTGGCAGCACGTGCAGTCCTGGAGACCCTCCTCTTCTGTGTATTGAACGCATGAACAAAACTGTAGGTGGCAGCGGGTTATGGAGGCTGCTGACAGCTGGTGCTTCTGCTGGGTGACCAGCCGTCCTCTGGTTTCAGCTGGGCTGTATGTCTGTTCAGTAACTCCAGCTGTGGCCCGTAAACAGTTTATGTCCAGAACATGCTTTAGTTCTGCTGATCTGCTGCCTGTCACCACAACACCTTTGTTTTGTTTTGACATTGCCTCCCACTAGCTTTATTTGCTGTCAGCTGTTCCTCAAATAACAAAAGCCAAAGTCTGTACAGTCAGCCTGTGCCACTTTCCATTCTTTGGACCCCAGTCGCAGCCCTGCTAAACCACCCTTTCTCCTGAGTTACTCACTGCTCCCCATGCTAAGGCAGATCCCACCCTGTGGCCGCCCTTTTAACATCACTTAACGTCATCTTTGTCTGTGTGCAGGGGACCCCAAGCAGCACAGTGTTCAAGGCACAGATGAACAAGAGGCACACAGTGGCCTACAGTGTTTCCTGGTTTGTTCTGCACTCCTTTCCTTGCAGTTCCAGTGGCTTGTTTGGGTTTGATACTGCCGAGCACCGATGCAATGTTTCCATGGAGCTGCCTCCACTCCCCATGGCCTCCACCACGAGCAGCAACGATCAGTTCAGAGCCCATCACTTTATGAGAGAGGTTAGGACTGTTGTGGGGCAAACAGAGACAAGTTATTTAGAAGGTCTTTTCTACATTGGACTTGGGAAGCAAAGCCTTGTGATGTTAAGATTTTGGCTCTTGTGTGATTTGACAGATTTTAGGGAAAGTGTGTTGCTCTTTGAGGACGTCAGATGGCACTATGTGGTTTGTAGTGAAGCTGATGGTCAGCAACAAGCCAGCGTGAAATGGGAACGTGGAGGTATCAGTAACAACTTCTCTCTGCCTGTGGCCTGGATACAGGGTACAGTTTGATACTAATAGGTTGGCTCTGTTGCTTAGCATGCAGCTGGTAAGAGGGAGACACATTTTTAATTCATCTCATAAATTGTGAGAAGAAAGAGAAAATAACATGGCTTTAGTTTTTGTGATGGAGAAAGATAAAGGTTCAGATTCAATAATAAATAAATAATAATAAAAAAAAGGTAATAAAGAATATCATTATTTTCCTGATTGTAGTTCAAATGTAGTTTGGTCCAACATTCACAGTTTCATTCAGTGACCTAAATGCTTGTATTTAATTCTACTACGTTAGTGCCATTAATGCCCCAAATTTAGGCCTGTGCTTCCCTCTCTGTAAATAGACGTGGGCATCAGCATGAAGCATAGATGATGTGCAAAGGAAATGTGAAATTAATTCTTCTACTATCATCCTGAATTAATAGCAGAAAGTCAGGGTAGACAATGCAAACTACACCATTCCAAAGCAAATAAGTTTTTTCTAGGATTTTTCTGGCAGTCAGGTTTCCTAAAAAAGTACAAGCAGAGTGTTTCACAGGCTAGGTTTTTATTGTGAAGCTTATTATGTTTTTGCTATGCTTCTGTTAATGCCACTGTAAATAAGTTCCTCTCCAAAACAACACTATCAGCAGATCCAACAAATATTTCAGTTTATAAAGCAGTCTGTATTTAATTTATTGTGGTTCTGTCCTCTCAACTAATTACAAAATATTCAGTAAATATTTGAATTTATTACTTATCTTATTGCCACAAATTAGTGGATGTCTTTGTTTAACAAATGGAGTTCACTGCTCTTCCCCTCAAGGTAAAGCATACATTGTAATCTCTGGTTTTCAGATAGTCTAAAAGCCAAACTTTTCTGAGGGAATCAACAGTTGGAAATGATCTCTGTAAATCAGTAAAGGGAGAGAATTTGCAATGTTGCACCTAATACCCCTAATTAAGGCACAAGCTGCTCAAAGCTCAGTAATGATTTTTGATGTTTGGTGGATTTTGGCATGTTGAAGTATAACATCCTGTGCTCTGGGACTCAGAAAAACCTCAACTGTCATAAAGCAAGAAAACATATAATCTTCTGAACTACCCTGATTTTGTTCCTTCATATCACATTTCTGTGCTTAGAGATAGGTTATCTCTTAATTCTTCAAGTTTTAGCTGAACATGATCTTTCAAGGTCCCTTCCAACCTGTGTTGTTCGATGATTCTATGAAAATCTGAAATTAAATAAGCATTTAAAAGAAAGACTATAGGTCTCTGGGTTGTTTGTTTGTTTGTTTGTTTGTTTTTTAAATACCAACTCATTTGAACCATCCTTCAAACACCTGGTTGTGGCCAGGGGTGCTTTAGGGATGAGAAACCTTGATTTTTGGCTTTCAAGGAAACTGAACCCTTTCCAGCCCGTATTTGAACAGAAACATAGCCTGTGTCTGTGCTGATTTCACAAGTGAAAAGAAAGAAAATCCTCTCCCACGCAGAGCAACTGGAAGCTGATATTCCCTGACCCAGATCCTCCAGATATTTCTCTTCAGGAAGGATGAAGAAGAGTGCCTGATGCTCAGAGTGGACTTTTGAATTGGCAAAATTGTTGACATTAGTTTTTTGCCTAAGATTTAAATATTGAAAGAGAAAGAGAAAGATGACATACAGAACTTTTCTTTTTTACTTTTCACTTTTCTATTTACAAAGCAGTTACTTCTGCAGCATACAGGAAGCATAGCTTTGGCACTACACAGGTTTTTAATCATCTCGGTTTCTCCTCCTAGTTATCACTCACTGGTTGATTGACTTAGCAAAAGAAGCTTATTTGTAGTACAGGCAGGCTAGAGCGCATTAGTGATAGGCTGCAAGCAAAACAGGTTTTTTCTTTTTTGATATTTACTTTTTGAGGAATTCAACACTTACTCTTTGTGTTTATTTTTATATTCAAGTTTCCATCAAAACAATAACAAAAACTATATTCTAAAATGGATCACAGTAGCATTTCTGAAATTGTATAAACTGAAATTTCATATTAGATTCTTAAAGGCACATGAGTATGAATCATACATTTGGAAAACTGGTGGTGTTTTTTTTTTTTTTTTTTTCTTCCCCAAGACAGCAAGACATAAGAAATAAGAATAATCTGATATTCAGGAACTAATATACAAATACAAGTGCATTTCTTCTGTATTTCTGTGATTTACTATGAATAACGGGAAGGTGTTGGATAGTTTCCCAGTGGCTGTTTGATAAACATACTAATTAACGAATTGTACTGAACAAGACTCTTTTAAACAAATAATAGCTTTTACCATCCACTCAAAAAATAAATTGCAAGGAAAAGGTAAACCGAATTTGAGAACTCTTCCTTCTGCCTGTGCTACATTAACCATTCCTCGTTTGTTATCAAATCAGCAAATAAGTTTACTGGAAAGAAAAAAAAAAGAACTGTCCAGAAGAACAACACAGCTAACATACGTTGGGCACGTTGCAGGGTAAAACCAGGTCTCTAACACGTTTGTTTTGTAAATGGGTCAGCTGTTTTGCAGCCAGGACCAACCAAGAGAAAATGGTATGATAGGGAGGAGAACTACTACAGTGCCATTTTGTGTTAGAACACATCAGTTTCGACCTAATGAAAAGTGGGAATAAATCATTTCAAAACCATGCAATGTGAACTAATAGAAGGAAAGAGAATAGAGCAAAGATATGAAAGGATTAATTACTAAAGGCTACAGCGTGACCACGTAGCCAGTAAAACAAACAAAAATGCTGTGAGGTTTAAATATTTACGTCTTCTGCTAAGAAGTACAAGAGGCTACAACCAGAAATACAGCTAGACAACTCTTATTAAGCGCAGTGCAGAGACATTTGGTCATCATTAAGGAAGTTTCAAACTGATTCCTTCCTGAATGTAAATCTGTGTGGTGATACTTTTGTGCAAGACAAGAACCCCACTGAAAATTCAGTTTTCCTATTCTTAACTCCTTTGTAGTCATAATGATCCTTTTGTTTTTCAGACTCAATTAGCTAATTATTTGGAGCAATTAAACTTTTGTTGTTGTTATGTTAGATACTGATGACTGTAGCAAAAATTATTGCATTACACATTGAAATTATTTCATTACAGCCGTTGTCATGTTTTTATTCTAAAACATTTGGAATTTTTTCTCAAAATTAACTAATATACGCTGCCAGTGTTGACTGTTGCCATCTTTTCTGAATCCTGAAATTCTTGCCTAGGGATGCAAGACAAATTTTTCCATGTTCTGTGACAAAATATTCTCCTGAAAGTTTCAGAACTATATGTACTATTATTAGTGACAAAAGGGAAAAGTATGTTCTTTACTCTGTGAAAGGGTGAGGGATGCCTGGATTGTATCCTGTGGTCCACATATTCTATCCCAAACACTATGTGCCCGTCTGCCCTTGAGTGGACATCTGTGGTTGAACCTGACCCAGTTACCGGGGGAAGTTCATACCAGCAACCTACTCATGCTGTATAATCAGATGGAAGGGAATCCTGGTGGTGCCCAATCACTGAAGTTGTGCTTCCAGGATCCTCTGAACCCTGCGTTGTTCTCGCACCATTGAGGACCTGCAGCAAAGCAAACCTGAGCAGTGTGTGAGCTGTAGCGGCAAGGAGAGGCACTGGCAGTTTCCTGAGCCCATGTTAACAGCACTGAAGAAGCAACAGTAGAAAATACAAGGGCAGGTTGACTTTTATTCAATTTTATTTGCTTTCATAGGCGTGTTTAGTAGGTCAGAGCACTAACACAAACTCAGAGCCCATTACCGTCCCTGGAGATAGCGCCTTTATCTAGGAGGAGTCAGCTTCTGTAAATGCTCGTTCCAGGTTTGTGGTGATTGGAAAGGAAAGCTTTCTGGTCTCAGGCACTGGCAGCACTGGTTCCCTAGCAAGGCAGCTTTGATCAAAGGTGTTCCCACAGAGTCGCTAACTGAAGAATAGAGAAGATTCATGCTTTCCCTGCCTGTGAGGAATACCACAGGCGGCTTCCCCAGATATATTACTGCCCAATGTGAGTTTGTACCTTTCCGTGCCTGAGTTTTGTCATCTGCTGAATAAGAGGAATTATGTTGATCCCCTTTGCAAAGCATGTTCAGCTCTGTGGAGAGAAGGCATTATATAGCCACAAAATCGTATTTACCATAGGCTATGGATAGGTGTTGCACGTGACTTAGGTAATTACTGTGGCTTGTCCCTATGCTAGTTAAGTGACAACTCTGACTGCCCTCATCCCTAAGCCACATGCCAGTTTGCTTAAGCACACGTTACAGCTTCCACACACCTTGTTTCACCCTTCTGCTTCCTTTAAGACCTGGCTGGGACAGAGATAAAGCAGATGAGTGGGAAGCAAGTTCTGCAAATGGGAGGAGCAAGAGATGTGTGCAAATTCTGGGAATCCACCACTGCCCCCTACCCCACCTCTTCCCGCTACCTCACGGTGCCCGCCCCCAGCTCCAGCTGCTCCCTTAAACCACTGCTGCCCTGGGCTGAGGCCAAAGCCGGCAGCCCATAAAGGTGCTGCTTCAGCTGCTGGGCTTAACACTTTGGGCTGCTGACAGTACCACTGGCACCCAGCAAGATGGGGCCAAAGCTAGAGAGATGGGCACCGCTGGGGCACCTCTTCTCCCTGCTCTTCTCCACCAGCATGGCGGTAAGTGAAGATGCAGTGTTAGAAAAGATGTCAGCGCTGAGAACGCTGCTGGAGAAAACTCACTGAAAATGGTCTTGTTTCTTCTCTTCAGTACATTGCTACCAGAGATAACTGCTGCATATTAGACGAACGATTCGTAAGTACCTGAACAATTTTATTTTACATGAAGAGTCTAACCAAAGCCTGACTACACCGCTTATTAACTGCAATCTGTAGCTTTATTAGATCCCCGCTGTTCGTTTCAGTGCTTATGAAATGCACTGGGCTTAAAGCTGTTATTGATCAGTAGCACTATACATCTGCTGAGGAAGGCAGCTGTGCTGCCGTTAAAAGCATATTAGAGGAAGACCCTACAAGTGACAGCACGCACTAATTTCTTGCTTTGTGTGGATATATACACTGTGTGAAACTAACCCTCTATAAATCCAGCTACTACAGTGGCAAATGGCTACCCCCTTTTTTCCCTGCAAACATTTGTACAAACTGTGACTGAGAGTTCTTCTGCTCAAACTTTCTGTTCTTTCTCTGCCCCTGAAACATTATCGGTTGTTATTCTTCCCTCTTTAGGGTAGCTACTGCCCCACAACCTGTGGCATTGCAGATTTCTTTAACAAATACCGTCTCACTACGGATAACGAACTGCATGAAATTGAGAGGATTTTGCAGCAAGCTACTAACTCCACAGGATCAATAGAATATTTGATTCAACACATCAAAACCATCTATCCTTCAGAGAAGCAGCCACTACCACGTGAGAATATGAAAACAACTACATAATTGAAAAAAATAACATTTGTGTCACTGTTTGTTTTTCTAATTTGCCTGACTGCAACAATTCTATACCTTTGTCTGTTCTACAGAATCAATTGAGAGTCTGACTCAGAAGTCCAAGAAAATAATTGAAGAAATTATCAGATACGAAAACACTATTTTGTCTCATGAAAATACTATACAGTAGGTATCTTCCACCTTTTATGCCACTTGACAATCCAAATTGTTTTCCCTCTTTTATTAACGGCAGTTAAGGCTTCCTCTGAAAGGGTTTTTGTGCTCATGTGGACTATTACACACTGTCATTAGTAGCTCCCTTACAAGACACATAAAGATCATGAGTATCTGACAGTGCATTCTCTGTTCACCTGCATTATCCATTAATTGTGCAAGAAGCACAAGATAAGAATGTCAGGAAGCCTGGCAATATTTTTATTTGCATTTGTTTCACTGTGTAAGCCATTCCTAAGTTTTTTGTTTTTTTCATGAGCTTTAGAGATTTTATTAATATGAGTTTGCTCTGTAATGCAGCATGTGTGGAATATTCGTACACTCATTTGCTCTGACAAATTTTGCTGCATGTATCCTAGAAAATCGGCTCAGTCCCATAGATACATATCATAAGTAATTATAAACCCTGTGGTAGTCTTTTGTAAATTGACTTTGAAAATAGAACTGAAAAAATCGTTAACTTTTCTAAAACTTGAGGATTTATTTTTTGACCTGAATGCAGAAAAATCTCTACTTCTGCAATATATCAATCATAATTTAGGTGTTCTGGCTATTGAGGCAGTTTATTTACATAATTTATGTTTTACAAATGCATCCATAATAAATTGTTCTTCCTTAATCATTTGCTAAGGAGAACAAAGGAAAACTTTCCACAGCATTCCAATCACGCATTAATTGCTGGTTTGAGTTTTGCTGATTAGAGGCAAGTCAAGTTTTGCGTGAGATTAAGCATATGTTTTCCCATTTTGACTATTTTACTCAGCTTTAAATATCAGTGATAAGAGAGGCATCCCCCTTTGCAGGGATGTATGTAGCAGCATGCTACATCGGTCAGGCATGCGTGCAGGCAAACGTGTATTACTGTCAATAAGAAACAGCTGAAGCAACAAGCCATTTTTATGTCTCTCTCTCCAGACAGCTGACAGATATGCATATAATGAACAGCAACAAAATCACACAACTGAAACAGAAGCTTGCTCAGCTTGAGTCGCACTGTCAGGAACCATGCAGAGATAGTGCTGAAATACAGGAGACAACTGGAAGAGGTGCACAAAACGCTTCTTGTGTGGTGGTGGGTTAATTCAGTTACAAGTATTGCCAACTGGCATCACAGGGGTGAGGTACTTGTAGTCTTAAGAGCCATAGACTTCTGCAAAGATGTAAGACTGCAAGTTCTGAAATCAATGCTTGTATCAATGTAAGGAAGATAACTCATTATCACATTTCTGCTGAGTCACCTGCAGAAATTTAGCTTCAGAAGTGGTGTTTTTGTTACACTGTACATTGGTGCTATGACTGTATTTTACATTTGAGTTTCTTAAACTCCATGTGAGACCAAAATTGTTCTCATTTTACACGGGTTCTAGGATGTTCAGTAATTTTTTTTTATGGTGATGACATTTAAGTATGTAGACTAAATAGCAAATTTTGCAATAATATTTGGATAAATTATATTTCTTACATTAAATCTGAGGATAGAACTACAGCTAGATTAATAACAATCCTTTGAATATCTTTACTTCAGATTGTCAAGATATTGCAAATAAAGGTACCAGAAAAAGTGGTCTTTACTTCATCAAGCCTCTAAAAGCTAAGCAGTCCTTCCTAGTCTACTGTGAGATTGACTCATACGGCAATGGCTGGACAGTATTACAGAGGGTATGTCACTAATGTATTCTTACCATAAGCAAGCTTATGGCATCAGCACTGTTTTGATTTACTTACATAAAATATGTGACATTTTGGTTGAGAGTTTGTTTTTGTGTGTGTGGTTGTTTGTTTTTTTTTCCCCAGAGATTGGATGGGAGTGAGGACTTCAAGAAAAACTGGATTCAGTACAAGGAAGGATTTGGACACCTGTCTCCAGATGACACCACTGAGTTCTGGCTGGGCAATGAAAAGATTCATTTGATAACTACACAGTCCACTCTGCCATACACTTTGCGAATAGAACTGGAGGACTGGTCTGGCAAAAAAGGGTATTTGCTCACAAAGCTTTTGAAAATAGCAGCTTAAAACTTACTATTCTTACAGCAGTGTCAGTTTGTACAGATTTTTGAAAAAATTACGGTGCTCTTAGATCTGCCAAAACACATAGGACACTGCATGGGCTCCTGAACTCACAGCTGAGACAGCAGCCCCGACGTGTGCATGTCTGAGGGCCACATGCCAGCAGTCCTAGTTCATTTGACAGAATAAATGTTTCTTCTCCTCAAAGTTTCTTCCCTTAATTCTTCCATTCTCCAATTTCTTGAGATATCTTTCTTTCTCCCACCAAGAACTTCCTCATGACCTAAGTAAGCCTAAGCAGTAAGAATCTGGGAGGGGGAGAGAGAGAGATGTAGGTTTATAATGTAGCTTTATAATGTAGCTTTATAACGTAGGTCTTCCGTGCATCGCTGAAGAACAGTAGTTAGAAAACACATCTAATGGTGGAGCACAAAATTTGGTTGGATGTATGTCATTGAACCAATGTACACAATCATTTAAAAACAATCCTTTTACAAAATTACATACTAGGATGGCTTAAATCTCTTTTCTGCAGTGCTAGTACCTGTGTCTTTTTGATTCGTGCATGCACTGGGAATGCAGCATGCTTATATTCACCATTATCCTCTGTTAACAGCACTGCTGACTATGCAGTATTCAAAGTGGGAAGTGAACAAGACAAGTACAGATTGACCTATGCCTACTTTATTGGTGGCGAAGCCGGAGATGCCTTTGATGGCTTTAATTTTGGAGATGATCCAAGTGACAAATCCTACACCTACCATAATGGCATGCGCTTCAGCACCTATGATAATGACAATGATAATTTTGAGGGCAACTGTGCTGAGCAAGATGGATCTGGATGGTGGATGAATAGATGTCATGCTGGTCACCTCAACGGCAAATATTATATAGGTAAAATATCTTCTAAATACCTATTTTAACATGGAAAAAAGTAACCAACGACACCACATTTCAATGACAAAGGAAAATGTGTCACTTTCTTTGAGTATATTTTGCCATCTGGTTCTTCCAAAGCTGACATAGTCCATTCTTTTCAGTAATTGTTAATATTAACAATTGTTAATATTAATGTCAGCAGTAGGAACTTGTGGTAGCTCTCCAGGCCAAAATAGAAGCCTCAGTCCTGATAGAAGTGAAGAGGGGGAGAGGGACAGTGAGCACAACCTGTTAGTGTGCCCAGAGATGTCACAGAGCTGTTGGTACTGCACATGTGTGGGATGGACACACTAATTATTTAAGAAACAACTAAATATTTTGCTCCAACTGGTATTTTCAGATGGTGTGTACACATCCAGAGATGCTGGTCCAGATGGATATGATAACGGCATTATCTGGGCAACCTGGCGTGACCGGTGGTACTCCATGAAGAAAACTGCAATGAAAATCATCCCATTCAACAGACTGTCAGTAGATGGACAGCAGCACTCAGGCGGCGCCAAAAAGGTTTGACCATAGGACAGAGGAGATATTTAAAATAACAACAGAACATGGTTATAATTTCAAGTACAGTGCATGGACAGCTGAAATGTTAAGCCTACTGCGTCTTAGAGGCATCAGCTTTGTTTACCATTTCGTCACATAAATATTTGTGCTTTGATTTTAGTATACCTTCTACTTTACTGTTTGGTTTTTTTAACAGATAGATAAGTGGATAGTCTCATGATCAGAAAGAATTCCTTGCCTTCATGTATTTTAATTGCTAAACGTTAAATTTCCAACTAGTATAAGTATGTATGATCACTATCAACACATAATTATCAAGTCTTATGTACTTCATCTTTCTTTAGAAGAATATTAAAATGCTGTCTTTTTTTCTTTCTGTTGCAGGTTGGGGATTCATAAAGGGACAGTTTAATAAAGACTGATCTGAACAGGGAAAATAAATCTTTTATTTGCGAACTTATCTCACCTTCCATAGTTTGGACGTCAGCGTTGTAAAATGCTGTTGACTGTAAAATGCCCAACTGTTTTCCTTGAGCAGTGCTTACCTCTGTACATGGTTATTTTTTCTGTACAAATTCTCAATAAATTTTTGATTATTACAGAAAAGCTGACCTTGCTATTTGTGTTCTACTGTTGACCAAACAAAACGAAGTAAACACTATGGCGGTTAGAAGGTTACTCTGATCAAATCTGTTTGATTCAGTCGTTCCCGAATTGCACATCAGTAGTTTCTGCTGTTTGTTTAGAAGTGTGTGTTGGAGCTATTTCTCCATAAAATGTGGCCAGCTTTCAACAGCCTTCGTTTTGTTTTCTGATGAAATCGTCAATTTGTGACACAGATCAAAGTACACAACAACTTGAAAGGGGCCTAGTTTACTACTAAAGCCACTTAACCGAACCTACCACAGGCTTGGAAGTATACTAGCAGTGACAAAGATATTTTACTCCAGAGCATGAATATTAACAAGTTTCTCAAATATTATTCAAAATAAAAGTTTGATTTTCTATATAGCACACAGTCCTATGCTGTACAATGATTATTCCTGAATATCACATTCATAAACTTGTTAAATGATTCTAATGTATTTAGCATCATTTTCAAACCAAAAATAACAAAATTTGCAGTTTAAATTCATTATATTTTAGTTGCATTTGCTTTTCCTTAATACAGTAATAATTTTCCAGTGATTCACATGAAAAACTGACAGCACAGATCAAGAACAGCAGAGTTTGAGATGCTGTCTGAACATAATCACTCAGAATATTTTATGAGTACTTCTGGGTAAGCGGTTCATTAGAAAATCAAATTCATTTTGTGAATAAATTGCTCAACAGAAAATATATTTAGAACTAGAATAGACGCATATTTATACACATCAAGTTGATATATGAAGAAGTGCACCCTTGTCTTTATTTTCAGCTACCACTGAGCAGCCAGAAGTTCACCTGACGTTTCTGAATAGCACATTCAAATGGTTGATTTTAGGGGCAGGGAAACATTACGCTGATAAGACAGACCTCAAAGACAGTTTATGCCACCTTGACACTTCACCTGCTGTGGTGCGGAGGTCTGTGTCTAGGTCGCTGTCGAGCTGCTTTGCCTTAGTCTGAATGTCCTCAGCACAACTATTGTCCCCCCTGTCATTTTATTGAGGTTGTTTTGAGTGGCCAAGCCACTTTCACTTTCTGTTTCAGTTTATCCCACCTGTGACGTGACTTTAAGGTTGTTTTTATTTATATACCTACAACGTGGAATTAAAAAGCATTTGTTTAATCTCTATCACTTTGACTTTTGAATTCACATTCCGTTAGGTCTGAACAGTGGTTTGCTTCTCCCAGTCTGGTACAATGCTTTATCTGATGAGAACCTGCTATAAGAGCACACATTTTACTGGTGTGAGCTGACATGTAGCTAATCAGAACTAATACTAGCTCATTCTTCCAGTTGGTTTGTTGATTGGTGTTCTAAGGTCTCACAAACAATTTTGAGCCACTTTGGAGAGGACCATCTTCTCCAAAGGTCTGGAGGGTCGGAGCTGTTGAGTTCCAGAAGCCTGATCATTCACAGAGATCCTACGCCAGGGCTCATGAAGGAGTCTGCCAGACACTGCAGCTGTATTCCCTTAGGCCCTGAAAGAAGACTGGTGAGGTTCATGCCTTTTGGAGATCCTTTCTGCTGCTTCCAACCCTATAACTATCAGAAAGAGGCCTGAATAGATCTATTTCTTCTGACTCTTAGAGATTAGTACTCTCAAGTTGTAGTGTTTTGTTTTGTTTGGTTTGTTGCAAGTAAACACATTGTAAATGCAAGTAAATGCACTGCATTTTGTCTTAATACCTCCATTCTGTATTCTAAAATGTTTTATTTCTCTTTTCAAAATCAGTCTGTAATTAAACATGACCTTCAAAGCATAGCCTATATAATATAGCATAGTACTTCGTATTTAGGCAAATCTATCCCCCTCTGAGTTTATAAGATTTCATCACAGGATTCAGGTGCTAGCTACGCTCTTTGCCTTCCTTTCATGCCTTATGCTTGCTCTCTTCCTATTTCTCAGAGACCACTGTGGCACAAAGCAGAGGAATTGGGAACAGAAATATTTTCCTTTTGCACACTCAGACAGGTGGACAGACTAGAGGACTTGCTAGGTAAGGAAACTAGGACTGAGAGTGGAGAGAGAAGGTACTTACCAGCGTTGGCTGGCCAGCCAGTGGGAGCAAGGGAGAAGAGGGTGGTGCGAACTCAGAAGTGAGGACAGTGGTTTAAGAGCTGAAGTGAAACTGAGGTCCCCAGCAACATTGACTGGAGGAAATGTGGGACGAGATGCAGAGACTGGCTATTGACAAATTCGGAAGAGATGAGTAGGCTGAGGAGCATGTGAAGACCAAGTGGAGCTCAGAGCTGGGCCTGAAGAGGAACTGAGGCTGAAACAAGGTTTCCAGAGGAGAGACAGGGATCTTAACAGGAGGCTAAAGCACCTCCTAGCAACTTGTGATGGGGATTGGTGGTAGATCAGGAGACAGGAACAATGTTGGGCAAACGAGCTGGTAGACACCAAGCTGAACACGGGCCAGCAAGGTGCCCCTGTAGCAAAGAAGACTAACCATATTCTTGGCTGCGTTAGGCAAAGTATTTCCAGAAGGTCGAGAGATGTGATCCTTCCCTGCTACTCAGCACTGGTGAGGCCACACCTAGAGTTCTGTGTCCCATTCTGGGCCCCCCAGTACAAGAGAGACATGGACTGGAGAGAGCCCAGTGAAGAGCTACCAAGGTGATGCAGGGACTGCAGCACCTCTCTCACGAGGAGAGGCTGAGAGAGCTGGGACTATTCAGCCTGGAGAAGACTCAGAGGGATCTTATTAATGTGTACAAATACTGGAAGGGTGGCTATAAAGAGGACAGAGTCAGGCTTTTTTCAGTGGTGCCTNGGTCGAGAGATGTGATCCTTCCCTGCTACTCAGCACTGGTGAGGCCACACCTAGAGTTCTGTGTCCCATTCTGGGCCCCCCAGTACAAGAGAGACATGGACTGGAGAGAGCCCAGTGAAGAACTACCAAGGTGATGCAGGGACTGCAGCACCTCTCTCACGAGGAGAGGCTGAGAGAGCTGGGACTATTCAGCCTAGAGAAAACTCAGAGGGATCTTATTAATGTGTACAAATACTGGAAGGGTGGCTATAAAGAGGACAGAGTCAGGCTTTTTTCAGTGGTGCCTAGTGCCGGGACAAGAGGCAATGGGCACAAAGTGGAACTCAGGAGGTTCCGTCTGAACACCAGCAAGCACTTCTGTGTTGTGTGGGTGATAGAGCACTGGCACAGGCTGCCCATAGAGACTGTGGAGTCTCCTCCCTGGACNGGAGAGAGCCCAGTGAAGAACTACCAAGGTGATGCAGGGACTGCAGCACCTCTCTCACGAGGAGAGGCTGAGAGAGCTGGGACTATTCAGCCTGGAGAAGACTCAGAGGGATCTTATTAATGTGTACAAATACTGGAAGGGTGGCTGTAAAGAGGACAGAGTCCGGTTTTTTTCAGTAGTGCCTAGTGCCAGGACAAGAGGCAATGGGCACAAAGTGGAACTCAGGAGGTTCCGTCTGAACACCAGGAAGCACTTCTGTGTTGTGTGGGTGATAGAGCACTGGCACAGGCTGCCCATAGAGACTGTGGAGTCTCCTCCCTGGACATCTCCCAAAGCTGCCTGGACATGGGCCTGGGCACCCTGCTCTGGGTGGCCCTGCTGGAGCTGGGGCTGGACCAGATCGACCCAGAGGGCCCTGCCAGCCTCAGCCATTCTGGATTTCTGTGATTCTGAGCTGACTCACATCCAGGACACACAAACTAGAACTAAAACCTAGACTCCTGACTATGGCCGTGCCAAGAGTAGGGCAGCTAAGCAGTAAGCTGCACTTCTGTCCTTTGATCATGAATTAAAGTTAAATCCAAAGTTTATCTAGCTCTTAGCTTTTAACCTTTTCAAACAAACACACTGAGAAATGACTGGATGATTGCAACAGGAAAGCAAAGGTACAGTCTGAAGGTCAGGCCCAGATTCAGCCCCCAACTGGAAAGTCTGAGGAGATCCTCCTTTCCCTCAGCTTCACACAGCAATCCCTTTCACATGAAACAGGAAAGCCCTCTTAGTTTACCTAATGTTTATGATCAGTTATCAGCTTTTCCCAGTCCCCCTAGACCTGGTGACTGAGTTTTACTTGGACCAGGGTTTAAGGTTTTTTTGTGATTGAAGGTCATCAGAGAACTGTGCCTTCCATGTGGACCAAAGGAAAGCTGGCACACACTACTGCAGCATCCATTCTTACACTGGTAGCCTATATGCGTGACACTAGCAAACTGTCTCACGCTCCATTGGCATGGTTGAAAAGACAGATTCTTCTACTTGATGTGCTCACAAATGCAAGGACTCAAGGAGGAACAGAGTGATATAGACTTTCTGTTTTTAAAACATTTTGTTTTTAAGGCATATTATATTACAATAACAATGTTCAGAGTCTACTGAAGATCATGAAATCAAACTCTTGCAAGTTAGAAAAAGCCAGAACTAAGGTGACACATCACACCTGAATTATGCTTACTTATTCATTACGATACAATCCTAAAGATATAATCACCTAGGGTTTTTTTCCCATTACATATTTGCCTAATCAGCTCTGCGCATGGAAACTGGCCACAATAGAATGAAAGATGCTTTGTCTGTTGCGCATGTGGTAACATACGTAGTAAGACAGTCATCTCTTGCTTACAGCTGATATTCTGCAAAAGTAGGTGCTTTTCCTGACTTCTTCACCTGGTTCCTGTGTGACCACAGGCAAGTCATTCAGGCATCTTAGAGCTGGCTGCTCCAGGGTTCCAGTGCTAAGCAGAGAGCTACAGATGGTGTCAGTGGGGTCTGCGCGTACAGTGTACTCTGAAGACTCAGACTATCGAAACAGATCCCGAAACCTAAGAACCACTTGGTGGCGGAGCCTTCTCACCAGGCTTCTGCAGCTGTGAAACAGGTGAATGAAGGCCCCGTGAATGAATGCTGGTAAAGCACTGGGATAGTTAAGTGATGGGCACCTTAGGAAAATCCTTGAGGTTTTAAACAGTCAGCAGGAAAGAATGCACTGCATTGAGGAGCACTGTCCATGCTAACTGTTATCAGAAGAAGAGAGAGTTTGGCAGAAGAAATATCACAGATGATCCAGAAGCACAGCAGAGTATGCAGCTGTACACGCACAGAGGGCACATAGGAGTTGTATGTGCAACTCGTGCTTCTGAGCACTGAGGGCCTATGGCCCTGGTCTCTGAGCAGAGTTTAGTGTCTATCATGTAAACTAAGTTAGAGATCATTGACTTGAGTGGGAAACCATCCATGGACCCCAGCAGATTTTGTATGTAGCTCATTTTACTGTTCTTTAGAATAATCACAATCCTGCAAGTCTTCCTTTTATTGTGATCTTTCCCTCCCTTAAGTATTTTATTGTTTTCTGAGCTTTTATAATTCTTGAAGATTGTTATAATTCTTTTACAGTGCTGTTACAACAGATGGGCAAAGCTGTGTAGGACTTGGAGTGAGGAGCCATCTTCAGTCTTGCCACTGCTGAATTTAGCAGTGGAGCATTTACGTGCATAACTGTATTTTCTGCTTTCAGCTCAGGAGCTGCCTTATGGACAGCACAGCCATGACTGGCTGATCTTCAAACTGAGCAGAGATAACAAGGGGTCTGTTTGGACGTTTGTTGCTGCAGTTAGTTGGGCTGTTCCATTTCAGAAATCAGAAGAGGTTTGTTGCATCTCAGTATTAAGGGCGCTGCATAGGATTCAATAGAAGACTTTACAAAATAAGCTGTAGGGAATTGAAATAAACAAAACATCGTGTTTTGGGATATGCACAAGCAAAACAAAGCCTTAAATATAAAAGAAACTACTTGCAGAAACAGATTTTGATAGTGTAGGTCTAAATCAGTGGCACAAATCAATGTAGCACCATCTTATTGTTTCCTGTAAACTGAGAATATGACTCATTCTTAGTGATATTGGTATGACTTCTGTTTGAACTTAAGACAGTTTACCTAGGTAAGAGAAGAATGCAATGCAAAACCAGAAATGGAAGGAAACAAAGGGTTCAGTTCATCTTCAGTGAGCTTCACACAGAGAATGATGAAGTTTCTGAAGGCAGAAAATGGGGAAAAGCGGTGAAAATGAGGAAAAGAGAAAACCTATGAGGCTGCTGCAATGGATCCAAAGCTACAATCAGATATTTTGAATTTAAAATGCTGTACAATGCCAGAGACAAGCTTAAATATGCCCGTATAGAGCAGAGTATGATGAGCGACCTGTGGATGATGGAGGAAAGTTTTGTGAGTGTCATGCCATTTTAAAAAGCCAAGAGACTGTTCTGGTCTTTCAACTGATTTTCTCAAGGTTTTCTCGCTCATTTCTGCTCACTGTGGTGACAACTTTTGAGATGGGCAGCATCTTTAAGTGTTTGACAGTACAACGTTCCGTAACTTCATGGCTTGTTACAGCCCCCTCAGAAGCAGCACATAATCATCAATTCCCATATTATAAATGATATAATAAAACGATATTCATTTTACAAAAATGTAAGGAAATATAATCCCTTGGAAAGATTTAGTAATTCTCAACATCTATTTTCTGGGACATTTTCAAATACCACTGTATTGTGCTCTTCATAAATACGTATGCACTTCATACAGTTCATTTTAAATAAATCCCTCTTCATAAAAGAAATGTGAGTTTGTGTAAGAGGCAAGGTAATGCTAAGCATGGTGCATGTTGTACAAACACCAGCAGTGTCCAGCCACAGAAATAGATGCAAACTGAGCTCTGCAGTCCTTGGGGATTAATTTTTGTTGATGACCACATGGAAACATATAGCTTGTATCAACCTTTCTTAGACTAGTACTTGCCTTGGAAAGCCCAGGGGTTTTCATGGGAGTGGAGTATAGTTGCAACGAAAGGGCAAACCAATGACTTCCTTTTTCACATATCGACTGCCTGATTATACCAGCTAAATTCCTGTCACACAGCGTGTCTTCCAGGAGTTAAGTTTTGTTGGCTCCTGCTAGGTCCTGCATACACCCTAGCTGAACATCCATTTACAAGAAACTAAACAGATTTTTTATTTTCCTGGAATACATGAGGTCGCCTACATGTTGGTGCTGCACAAACTTATCTGGAGCAAATAACACCAGAAACTTGTGCAAGAGGCCTTAGGTAATCAGCTCAGGACATTTGGCATGTTTTGTCTCCAAACAGAAGGGAGAATAATGATTAATCTCTGCTCTTCTTTAAGGCTTAAATTGCATTAAAAGACCAGTGGAGAACATCCTTTCAGTCAGACTTCTGCTTGCTCTTCTCCAAAGATGATATCAATGAGGATCCTCTGTGTGTTGCTCTGCCTCAACTTAGCCTGGGTATGAGTTTGTTTACTTCATTCTTTTCATATATTGCTGATTTGAAGAGTGAAGGTTTATTTAATCTGCATGCGTTAGATGCATGTTTGCTGTCACGTATCTTGTAAAATTCAATGCCCACACACATGCATAAGCTTACTGCAACCACTTTACTGCTGGGCTTTCATATCAGTAGTTCTTGACTGTCCAGTTCTCTGTTTTGCTTAATTCAATTTTGCTTCAGGAACAGCAAAGCAGATAAATTAACATGAATTCATAGATTCTCAGGTGATGCTGAGAGTATTAAAGCTGACTGAATTGGATCCTAGAGGCTCCAACCAGTCATGAATTTTCAAATTTATTTTAGGATGAATTCTACTTTCCTTTGGGCAGTTTACTTCAACAGGATTTTCCAGCTACAAATGATACATAATGCCTTTATTATAAAATACCCAATTAAAAAATAGTGATTCCTACGGCGGCAACATCAGATTTAATCAGAACCTAAACAAGATTATAATCTAGCATATATTACCTAAACTAAGCAAGAATCAATGTTTAGGGAAGGAAAGCAATCATCTTGATTTTCAACTGTGCTAATATAACCTTGCCAGTTTCTCATTTATGTTTCAGCCAATAATCTCATGTTAGAGTCTTTATGTTTCTCTTTGTGACTGTGTTTTGAAGAGCATGAATATTTTGACAAATGACAGAAATCAAAGGGAGCAGATCTTGCAAAGCAGAAGCAGTCATACTGGAGCTGCAAGTGCTGAAAGGGCATGGACCACCTAAAATTACTATTAATGGACACTTGGGCCAAGATGAATTGAACCATTATGAAACTGCTGACTTTAGTAACAGCAATCCAGTTCTGCAGGGCTGAGGTTCTGGCCCTGAAGGCTGAAATTAGGAAAACTTTCTCTGCCTCAGAATTAATCATTAATCTTTTTCTGCATCAATTATACTGCTTAACAACATTAGGTGTGTGTAGACGAGCTTAGGCAGACGTAATTACATCTCAAGCAGTCTCCTTCACCTTTTATGAAAAAGAATTATTTTCCAGTCCTTTGTGAAGTAATAACACAGTAGGAATCCTTACAGTGTTTTGGTTTAGAATTAGCTGGTACAATTGCAGTTTTGTTTCTCAGGTTTCAAGAAAATCTCAGTGCATTTATTTCTGTTCTTTCCATTAGCAAAGTGGAATCCATCCATCACTGACATTGTTATTTTTATTACAGTGTTATTATCTTTATATGCTTTATGCCAGGCAAAACAGGGCTACCATCTTTTTGTTAACAACTATGACTAAAACCAGAAACACAAATGGGAAAACCCAATTCATATATATCTTCAAGACAGTTTTGGGTAGACTGAGGAGGTAGAATGAAAATAAAAAATTAGGAATATGACAGCAAGTGAAAATAGAACTCATAAGTATTAAAGTATATGCTTTAACTTATGAAGTTTCAATCTAATTTCAAGTTAATTTTGTATTTACATACAGAGCACAGGACTGTCTTGTAAAGATATTATCATCATATACCTTGAGCATCATTCATTCCCTACATAGGATCATTACTTTGAAGAGTTGAAAAGCTTTATTCTGACAAAACAAACAAAATCACATCTCACAAGAAACACCCTTACATTGTTGGGTGATGCGTTCCACAAGGCTGCACTTTTCACTGCAGCGATGCCACTGAGTGCTTGAGGATGTCAGCGTGATGTTTCCATTTTCTTGACAACTGTTTCAACAACCTCAGTGCTGTACTTCCCTTTTTTCCTCCTGGCAGGCACAGGATGGAGAGAGCAACTTTGAAAAGGAGGGTGGAGGCGTGCGTGGCCCCAGGATCGTGGAGCATATGCAGCAGTCCACTTGCAAGTACGAGAAGAACTGGCCCATCTGCGCAGACGACGACTGGGTGAGCAACGAGCCCTGGGGACAGGAGGATACTCATGAACCCCGACCAGACTGCTGCCATGGGTGTTACTAGTCTGAAGGGGGATGGGTGGCCCTTTACACTAGGGAGGTGTCCTGGGGAAAGGAAAGAACAAAAGCAGTGCTGCAGTGATACTGAAGGGAAAGAAAGAGAAGAAAGAATAGGTTACAGGGGGAAAGAATCAGTCTGGAATAGGCTTTTCTGAGGAAAATTTTGTATAAACAAATGGGCTAGGACATCCTTGTTCAAACTGGACAGCTCACTTCTCCTTACAGCAGCCCTTTGGGAAATAAATATAGTGAGATTATTGTTTTGTTTTTAATATTATTGTTGTTGTTTTGTTTTATTTTATTGCATTTTTGAGGAACAGAGGTCCCTGCTTAAGGCAGATTTCTATGGATACACTTCAGTGATTTCATCACATCAGTGACAGAGGTGAAGGGTGTGATGGATCGGCCTTGAGGTGTCTTGACCTAGGTCGCACGAGCCCTTGGCAAAGCCATAGGATTAATAGCACAGGACATCTGAAGAGAAGTCACAAAATTTTTCCCTGAATTTTTTTAGAGTGTTTTAATTGCTGGCAAAATTTCTGTAAACATATTGATAAATAAAAGCATGCTTGTGAAGTTTTTAACACAATTATTTCTCCTCCACTCTTAGGGTACAAAATGTCCATCAGGCTGCAGAATGCAAGGATTGATTGATGATACGGACCAAGATAACAGTCATAGAATAGACAAAATTAGGCAGCTGCTCACAGACAATCAAAACACCTATAAAAATTCCAATCGGGTAATTGTGGAAACCATAAACATAATAAAACCCGGTCTGGAGGGTGCCCAGCGTAAGTATCTCCCTGCAGTTTGATTATCCATTGCTAATTCTTTTATGTGTGTTTAAGCAATATTTCATGGAAATACATGCTGCACTGGACCTTATTAACAAAAGCCAGAATAAACGCAGTAGTACGTGACTATTAACTACTAACTAGTAAAAACGGATGTAATTCTTATCAGGTTAATGTTGTGAGAAATATGTTCTTAAGTACTCCTTTAAATTGCATATTTTAAAATATGCCACACTTGTAGGAATGAAAATCACACACGCATAGGTGACCATGATGCATTTCTGTTTCAGAACTTGATGAGAATTATGGTCATGTGTCAGCAGAACTGAGAAGGAGAATTGTGACATTAAAGCAGCGAGTTGTCACTCAAGTAAACAGAATTAAAGCTCTGCAGAACAGCATCCAGGAGCAGGTGGTGGAGATGAAGCGCTTGGAGGTAGGCAGACGCTGCACCATTCCCACTGTTTCCAAAGCTTAGCTACAGGAGAGTCTATTACACTGTGTGTGGAGAGCAGCGCTCCATGCAGAAAGAAAACACAATGCAATTCTCTCAGGATCTGACATGATGAGGCAAATTCCCAAATGAGTTGCTTTCTGTAGGGCTTGTTTTATTTTTCCCGCTGTGTGGGAAACAGTACAGACTCAGGAGGGTTCCTTGTCCCATCTGCTCTCAGACGGCAGCCAGGATTCCTGATGCTGTATCTGCTGCTAACCAGCTCTGTGTGGGGCATTTCTCCACCTGTAAGGAGCTGGTGGGCAACACGGACCAGGGGAAGAGGCTCTGTCTTTCTGTGGTGCTGCCCACCAGACCCAGGAGCACACCCTTAGGCCTGAAGAGCAAAGGGAGCAGAAACTGGGAACATGCCACAGCACATTTCTCCATGGAGCTTATGTGCACCGTGTATTGTGTGTGCCAGGGAAGATTTCAAAATGGAGCTTTGGAAAAGCTCATCTGTAGATGGAAGGTACCAGGGCAGCCTGGTACCCAATTTTCCCCAGTCTAGGTAAAGGATGCACTAGCATGAGAAAGTCAGGAAAGTTCCTTAATGGATTTACTTCTCTCTGTTTATGTAGGTGGACATTGATATTAAGATACGATCTTGCAAAGGAAGCTGTGCTAGAAGTTTTGGTTACCAGGTGGACAAAGAAGGCTATGACAACATCCAGAAGCAGCTTACCCAGGCCAGCTCCATCGACATGCACCCAGACCTTCAAACAACCACCTTAAGCACATTGAAAATGAGGCCTCTTAAGGATTCAAATGTTCCTGAGCATTTTAAGCTCAAGCCTCTGCCAGAAATGCAAGCTCTAAATACATTTAATAACATCAAGCAGATGCAAGTGGTGTTAGAAAGACCAGAAACAAACCCAAACCCCTCTCGAGGCGAGACCTATTACCATGTGGCAGAAGCGAGGGGAGATGGACATTCCCACAGCAGCAAATTAGTTACCTCTCCTCATGGGAGAGACACCTCTAGCCTGGGAGACAAAACCTCTACTGTCCATAGATGCACCAAAACTGTCACCAAGAAAGTTGTTAGTGGCCCTGATGGTCCTAGAGAAGAAATAGTTGAAAAACTGGTTTCTTCTGATGGCTCAGATTGTTCTCATTTACAAGGAGGAAGAGAAGGAAGCATGTACCATCTTAGTGGGGCGGGTGACTTCCACAAGCCAGATAGTTTTTTGCCAGATCTGGACTCGTTCTTTAAGCCTGACACTGTATCCACTGCCAGCAGGCACTCGAGTAGCTCCAGCAGCACTTCAACCAGCAGCCGTGTGACTGGGGCAGGCAGCAGCCACCTAGGTACAGGGACTTATGGAGGGAAAGACAAATTCACAGACTTAGGGGAAGAGGAAGAAGATGACTTCGGAGGACTTCACTTTCAGCCGTCTGGATTCCCTGCTGGCAGTGCAAGTCACTCGAAGACGGTAGTGACCAGCTCCTCTTCTAGTTTCAACAAGGGAGGCTCCACTTTCGAAACCAAATCACTAAAGACCCGTGAATTATCTGAGCAGCTAGGTGGGGTGCAACATGATCAGAGTGCAGAGGACACCCCAGACTTTCAGGTGCGCGGCATGAAACCACCGTTAGCGAACCAAAGGGGAAGCCACACTTGGAAAGGTACACTGAAGTCACAAAAGTAGTAGTTGAGGTGGTGGAGCCAAACTCCATCTATAACCAAGCTGAAAGATTGTTTTTAGATACTACAGTATAACCATGTGATGTTAAAATGCCAGAACTGTGTCTGTTTGTTGCCACTTTGGAAATAAAAGGGAAAATATATCACTAATATTTGGCTATTGCATAGAAAATTTGCAATTTAAGAACTATGTAAAGTTTTCCTCTCTCAATTCTTTTTAACATTGCCTGTCACTAAATCTAATGTAGTCCAAAGCATGTTTAACAAATTTTCCTCAGAGCTATTGCTACTTGGATTCCTCTGAAATTTTTATTAAACTTTACTGATAACTCCTGTCAAACCAGATCAACTTTTTTTTTTAGACTGCGATGATATCCTCCAGAAACACACTTTTGGTGCCAAAAGTGGCATTTTCAAAATCAAGCCAGAGGGATCCAGTAAGGTTTTGTCAGTTTATTGCGACCAAGAGACCACTTTGGGAGGATGGCTATTGATCCAACAGAGAATGGATGGATCAGTGAATTTTAACCGGACCTGGCAAGACTACAAGAGAGGTTTCGGCAGCATGGATGGCAAAGGGCAAGGAGAGTTGTGGCTGGGCAATGAAAACATCCACCTGCTGACTCAGAACGACACTCTGCTTCGAGTAGAGTTAGAGGACTGGGATGGAAATGTTGCATATGCAGAGTATGTCATGCAGGTAGGGTCTGAAGCAGAAGGCTATGCCCTGGCTGTGTCCTCCTATGAAGGGACTGCTGGGGATGCACTGGTTGCCGGCTGGCTGGAGGAGGGCTCTGAGTACACGTCCCATGCCCAGATGCAGTTCAGCACCTTTGACCGGGACCAGGACCGCTGGGAGGAGAACTGCGCAGAGGTGTACGGGGGTGGCTGGTGGTACAACAGCTGCCAGGCAGCCAATCTCAATGGTATTTACTACCCTGGGGGCCACTATGACCCCAGGTACAATGTTCCGTATGAGATCGAAAATGGAGTAGTCTGGATGCCATTTAGAGCCTCTGATTATTCCCTCAAAGTTGTTAGAATGAAAATCAGGCCCATGGAAACCCTGTAGAAGGACAGGCATTTAATACATGTGTCACAACTAAAAGTTGGAAAGATCTTTTATATATATATGTGTGTGTGTATAATGTACATTTACCCTATGAGTTTGAAGGCAACTGGGCACATCTGTGGCTTACAAAATAAACACTGATTAATCATTAACAAAATAGTTCTTTTTTCTTATTTATAACTGACAAAGCTTTTCAAGGAAACGTTGATTTTAAAAACCTTTTTATATAAACCTTGTCTGCAACCTTTTTGTAGGTCCTTTTAGTGTTTCTTACTATCATGTTTTAGGCTATTCAAAATGCTAAAAAAATATGTCAAAAACTCACAAACTCTAACTATCTCTAGTTAGAGACTATCTCTAACTCATGCCTAGTTAAACAATTGTTCCAAGTGGGAACTGAAAAAAAACCCCATTGTGCACTGTGATATTCTAAAACACAGCGTGAGTTTATCTTGATGGTGATTTGGAAGGGAAGTCTTGATTATTTTCCTTTTGGCAAAAGTTGTGGCATCAATCTACTGAAGAAATAATTCAGTGTCCAATTGCGGTGCTCTTCGGAGTAAGTCAACAACCTCAGCTCCAACTTAGTAACATTTGCCTGACACAATAACTTACTTTAGCTGAGGAGAAAAATTCCAATTCATCTGTATCAAATTTGCTGCTTCAAGTTTTCTCACAATAATATTTAAATGCCAGTCTTATGCCTCCCTCCTTTGAACTGAAAATCTATTTATTTTCTCTCGGGCTTATTCATTGCCAGCAGCATAAAGGACTTCATGATTGGAAGGTTTTGTTCTTGCTGTTTGTACTGGATAGAGTAGGATATACAAAGTGGACTGCCCACATTTCGGCAGATACATCGTGTATGCACCACTAAGCAGAATAAAAGGTGTTGAAAACAGATCCTCATTCAGCTCATAGCTCTACACAAGCACAAGACAAAAATGGAGGTAGAGATTCAGCCATACAAAATAACCTGCAGATCCCCATTTTAGTGAAGCAGGCAGGTATGTACTGTGACAAGCCCAAGCTTAGGTCTTTTGAAGTTGTTACTAATTTTATTTGATCTTTTTCATGTTACTCTTGCACTGATGGTATTTATATTTATGAATCTTAGATAACATGTCTTCCTGTGGAGAATAAGGAAGGTATTGCTACTGTAGCATTTCCAGCTGCTTTTAAGTTTAATGAACTTCCAACATTTCCCCTAAATATTAGCAGTTCATTTTATAAATTGGTTAGCACAGTCAGTTTAAATCCTTTCACGACAAAACAGCTCCAGTTCTACTGTTTGAAACCTGGGTATCTGCATAGTCAGAATAGTTGGAAAAATACTGGCAGCTCACACCTTGACTCAAGATAAAATATTCAGAATTTGAATTATTTACACTGTTTGAGAGCATTAGGGAATTAAGAGTGTCTAGAAGTGCATTTGCCACGAGAATTCTTGTTGTCAATAACATGAATAGTGGAAGTCTTACCGAGTGTGACTGTCATGCCTCTGAGACATCGCCTCTCATATCCCTTTCAAGGGAGCACAACCACAGCGGCAGTCTGTTCTCAGCCACCGCTGCAGGTGGTTTGAGTTCCCTTTCTCTCATTTTCACATTTCTGCCAAACACCTAAAAAGAAATATACTTAGATAAAACAAAGCACACATTTTAGGACTGACTTTTAAGTGAGAACTGAACACTTAAACTTTAATTTTACCAAGATAGGAGTAGATCTTCCATCCTATTTATGAATTTTTGGTAATTTATCAAGACAGATTATGATAACTCATCAAAATATGGCTCCCAAAGCAGGCATCCTTATGTGCAGAAAGAATTTGATTAAAACAAAACCAGGCTCTGCTACCAAGAAATTAGCTATTATTTTCTGCCAATTACTAAAAGATTTTGACAGTAACCAGCACAAGCAAGATGAGGAGCACCTGGGTGACTACAGTATCTTTTTTTCATTTTTTTATGTTTTTATACCCACGTGTCAAGCAAGGATTCATCTACAGGTAAGGTTTTGAAATCAGCAACTTACTGACAGTGTGTGGTAGGTATTTTTTAATAAAAAGCTGATTGCATGGAAAACCAGATATATTGGTTACACAATTGCACAAGAACATGCTGCATTGATCTTTATACCTTAAGACATAAAATTGCATAAGTATTTATTCTGTTTATTTTTTCCATAATTCTACTGAGGAACAAGCATAGTCAAACTTCCTTGCCTCAAATCTCACTGGTCAACATTTTTCATGTCATTTATAAATACCATCAAATGCTGAGAAAGGTCCCTTTTAGCCTTTATTTTTCAGGGCTTCTCAAAGACGGTCATTGTGCAACATATTTGTTACAGTCGTGTGCAGAGAAGTTTCTGTGCTTTTGGAAAAGTCACTTCTGGTTTATGCCATGTGTTTTGGTTCTCTAGCCTCAGTGAAAGCCTGTCTGCAGGGACACTGAACATCAGCAGTCATGTACTGAGATACTGCCATGACATCTTCTCCTTGTCCTCCTGGACTCCAGAGATTAAATCATTGAGAGGTTTCAGATTGGATCCACCTTCTGCTGGTGGTCTGGCTTCCCTTGGTGGTGCAGAAAGGCAGTCTCCTCTGAAGGCTGATCCTGGCTACTGGAGTTGGCAACTTCTGTCTTTGGGACAACCTCTTCTCCTGGCTACAGAGGAAGCCCAGATCACTAGCTTCAAGGAAATACTCAGATTTTAGATACTTCAAAGTGACGTGATTTAAATCTCTGTTTTAGTCTGTCATAATAATCAGATAAAGAAATGTTGAAGGTTTGAAGTGTGGCCCTTCTGCCAAAAGATCTTCACCTATACAGAAATCTTTGTCCAAATCACAAATGGAATAAACAAATGTGTCTAGGAACAGGGATCAAAAGGATGAGCCTGGCTGCCAGAGTAAAATTGATGTATCTCTGTAATCACATTAGATGTCTCTAAAAAGATGGTACTTTGCCTTGTGTTTCTTTAAACTACCTTTATTTATTATCCACAGGCAATGCACACATGGATACAGTCTATGAAAGAAGAACTTCTGTCTAAAGGGTTTATTTAGTCGGTTTCAAGTGAATATTTTAGCATATGACGAGCATGTTTTTCAGCAGTGCCCACGGCCTGCCTCTGCTCAGCAGGCCCGCTGGGTTGAGGTGCAGCCACGCAGCTGATGGGCAGAGTTCACAGGCTATTTTCACTGTTAAGCCTGGCCGCCTTTCTGTCCACACAGGAAAATGCTCCTTATACAAATGCCAGTATATACAGAGCCAGTCAGCCTCGTCATCTTGCTCTGTTGCTGTACACCTCCCCATTTCTCTTTGCTACAACTAGTTCTGTGTCTTGCCTGGTCTCCGTCCTTCTGCACTTCCAGGTCAGTGGTGCTTCACCAGGCCTTGGTGCAAGCAAGGCATTGATCTGACGATGGGAGCAGTACAGGTCAGTTCCCTATGATGTATGATGTGGCTGCAGTAACAAGTCTCAAAGTCACACGGGAACCCAATTACCCCAGTAAGTTGTGAGGATAAGCAAAGAATAGATAGCAGCTGGGTGGTTGGAGGACACCAATATGAAGGTGGGCAGGGCCTGAATGCAGCCTCTCTGCTGTCCCACATGCAGTACCTGATATCTGCAATGCTCACCATACCCAGTTTTAGGTGCCCCAGCATGTGAATGGCAATAGCAAACTGGAAAAAGGCCTTCAACAACTTGATCTAATTTTGAAATTGACCCTGATTAGATTAGGAGCTTGGACAAGATACCCTCTAGTGTTTCCTTTGAACCAGAACTACCCTATGATTGGACTCACTAATTGCTCATCCCGCAATAGTGACTGAGTGAAAGACAAACTAGCCAGGTCTCCTAATACTGTATAGGATGTACTGTAAAGGGTGTGGGATGGTGGAAAGGACATAATGAGGCACAATATATGAGCCAGGTGCCAGGAAAGGGTATATCTGTTCCAGGAAATAGGATTTGAACTGACTGTTGACCTACAGATTTTTTACATTTTTTTTTTAATTTTCCTTCTCGACTTGTTACACGGGTAGTTTACCACACCTTTATGGTATAAAAGAAAAAAAATCAGTCCTTTCTTTGATGGAATGTGTTTGCTTCTCCCCAGTTAATGTATATACACTCAGGAATTGTGATGAAAACTTCAGTTTCAAGGCTTTATTTAATTTTTAGAAAACATTTTACAATAAGTCTTTCCCTTTTCAAATTCGGTATGGAAAAATGGAACAAAATACTCTTGTGGCTCATTTTCATGGTTCAGATTTTGACTTTCAGTTGCTGCTGCTTTCCACTTTGGGTCCCTATACGCTAGTACATACATACTTGGTTCTCACATGTAAAGACAAGCCTGAATACCATACTGGAAAACATAATGAGGTACAAATACAAAAAGAAAACCCCTGATTCTGTACATTTTGATAACGATTAATCCGGGAAGTATGGCTTGATTTTCATGCTCATCTTCTTCATTGAATACCATGATCCTTTCCAGTTCATCCATACAATACCATCATCTGTACCATGTTTTGCCATATCCCAGGAGTAGGTTCCTCCCCAGTAGTATCTGCCATTGGGGTTGGCTGCGTGGCAGCGATTGTACCACCATCCACCACCGTCTTCTTTGGAGCACTGTTTTCTTGGATCTGTAGTTGTCCTAGTGAAGTAAAAATAGGAGTTAAGAGTCACAGATGAGCTGTAAGCAAATAGATCAGATCAGAGTACATACGTGTGCCCCTGTACTGAAATTTTCAAAGTACATCAAATATTTAAAATCCTCTCTAAACTTTCTGTAGAAGATTGACTATCATAAGCATGCACTACACAGTGCACTTGGAAAGTGAAGCTGCTGACAGAAATAGGTAAAGTTTTAGCTGCACCTCTCTGAGAATGACATTTTACATTACCGATTGATAACTACAATTACTTGCAGTTCATAATGATAATTGCAACATCAATGCCATTTTATGATATTAGAAATAATGACAATTGTATGTCTTCTCAAATCTAAAGTACATTTATTCATAAGTATGTAATCAGGTCTTAAGATAAAGACATAGAACATATTTTAGAGAAAAAGTGCTAAATTATGTCTCCTACAACTGAGCTCTTGTCTTCCGAGTAGGCAGAACTTTCATGTTCTATAATAATCTGCCTTTTCCCTCAGGACCCATTTCTGTATTACTGGAGTGATTACCAGTGTTCCTACTTTAAAAAGATTGTGATCCTAAGCACTACCACCATCAGCCTCTGCTAATGAATATATTGTATTCAGACTTGCTGTTTTGTGTATGATAATACCATTCATGGAATCAATAAAATTCAGCGTTCTTGATTCTTACTCGGCTGTAGAGCAGTACTAACATAATATAGGTTTACTTGTTCTTCGGCTATGCCAGTTTTGCCCTAGGCTGCACCAAAAGGACAGCAGGAACATCTGGCTAATAACTTACAGTGAGTAAACAATTTTAAGATACTATGAAGTGCAAATTAACAGCAAATTAGAGAAATATTCTATACTTCTAAGCAGAGACAAAGTCAGATAATTTATTTTAAATGTCTAATGCAAGTACATACCATCCATCGTTGTCTCTGTCGTAAGTACTGAAGAACATGCCATTGTGAATTGTCATTGTCCTGTTTTCTCCAAACAACTGTGAAGCTCCTTCCATCAGAGCATTGCCTGCATTGCCTTTGTAGTTACTAACGGAAAGCTGATATTTGTTTCCTTCATTATGTATGGTGAAACCTCCATAGTTAGCTGACACTTTATCGCCATTCCAATCTTCCATTTCGATTAAAACTTTAGTGGGCCCTATCTTGGTAAGCTGGCTGATTTTGTCATTTCCAAGCCAATATTCACCTGAGAAGCAACAAATGAGAGCTTGGTGAAATTGATTTCATAATATACTTCAAGGCAACTTTATGATTTGCCCACAGGTCTGCCAAAGGGGATTGGTTAATTTTAAAAGCTCAAAGAGCTCCGAGAAATATAAGAAAATGGTTTCACTAAGAACTTTTCGTGTTTCATGCTCAGTGTTTTACCTGGTGTATCACAGTAGTTCTTCCCTCCACTCTTTGCAACATTTCCAAATCCTGTCTTATATTCATCCCACACTCTTCCAAAATTAACACTGCCATCCTGGCGGTTCTGAATCAAAGTCCAGCCTGCAGGAACAACAGTATTTGCTGTTCATTGTTGTAAACAACGAAAAATTTCATAATTATGAAACAAGCATGAAATACTAAGATACAGCCCTTCTCTCATGATCTCAAGACAAATGGAGCACATGACTTCTACGCAGCAGGTCTGAATTTTCACTGAACTCACATTCAGCCTTGTCACTTTTACTCACACTGAAGTAGTGCCTTGCCTCATGAGGAAATGTGGAAAAAGTAGGTGAAGACGTGCTCCAGCTTTTTGTCGAGTATGTAGTAATAGGGTAAGAAATGAGCTAGACCTTCCACTGCTGTCTACCTATACATTGTCAATTCTAGCCATAGGAAGATATGTTTTTAATTATCAATCCCTTCCCAATAATTAATTTTCAGTTTCATTATAGAAATGTCCTGCTGTGTACCTGAAGATGATCAACATGAGTTTTTTGAATGAGTCAGACTTAATTCTCAGGTAACTACAAAAATTATAACTCCATATTAGTTTGCATGAATTGAAAATTACCAGTACATTTATTCTGGTTTAGCATTCATATTAATTAATATCTTAACAATATCGTTATTTTACACTAACCTCCATTATCTGTTTCCATGTCACAGTATACTCTGTATGGCTTGACAAAAGGATCTGGCTGGATGAGGTACATTTCAGACGTTTCACCTCCCTTTCTGTAAATATCTTCACATTCTGCAAGAGTAAACCAGAGACTGTTACTGAAAGATCTCTGAACTCCTTCATTTTCTGATTACAAGGGAACAATTGTAAAGATGTATTTAATTCTACTTCGATTTTGATATCCATAATACACCATATGAAAGAATCATGGAAGAAAGAACAGTGTGCTTGTATTGTTGTACTTTTCCAGATAGGCATTTCTGAAGTTCAAGCAAAGATATTAAGACCGTATATATTTCAATGACTTTCTGAATTAGACAAGCTTATAACAGAAGAACCTTTCTTGACTGAAACAAATAAAGGATGCAGCTAGGATAGTCACAAAAGTATCACCTTCTCCTTAATGAAGGCGAACCTGAAGCACGTATTTCTTTAAAATGCTACTGGCCACTGACAAAGACCAGATATAGGGTAAGAGGAATTTTTCATATTGGATAATTAATCATCTCTTCTGCTATCCTAATTAGTGTCACGGGTTTCAGAGGAACATTCATACCAATTGAATGAGACATCGATCATTTTGCACAGTAATACACAGATGAGAAGGAAGTGTTGTCATTATAGTTAAATGAGTACCTCTGCCTGAAACCACTGGGATATTACAGGAAGCAACACATGGGGAACGGCAGTAGTCTGTCTGGGTTGCAATAGCATTCTCCAGTTTCTGTATCTTTTTGTGTAAAGAATCCACGACTGCACGGAGGACCCTGAGGCTAGATGGGATGTTATTGTCCAGATTATCCTTTATGTAGTTATAATGCAATTCCACTTCTGTGGTATATTCGGAAAGAATAATATCATTGTCTAGAAAAACAAGCAGACGAGAAGTAGATTAGTTTTCAATGTTTCCAGTTACAAAATAATGAAAAGCAATCTGTAAGCATAATTTGAAAACCCACATGTTTTCCTAATGGGGGAGAGGGATATGCATGTCTTTTGCTTACTTTTCCACAGTGTGAAAAATTATACAGAGATTCTTGGAAAATTATTACATAGGTACTGTTATTTCTTTGCAAGCTGGTAGATTTATCGGTATTGCTGTATTCTGCCAAAGAACATGAACTAGCTTCTTTGCAGGGAGCCATGCTGCCAAGCCAGGAGCTGGGCATAAAGGAATCATAGAATCATAGAATCATAGAATGGTTCAGGTTGGAAGGGACCTTAGAGATCATCTTGTTCCAACCCCCCTGCCATGGGCAAGGACACCTCCCACTAGACCAGGTTGCCCAAAGCCCCATCCAGCCTGGCTTTGAATACTTCCAGGGAGGGGGCATCAACGACTTCCCTGGGCAACCTGTTCCAGTGTCTCACCACCCTCACAGTGAAGAATTTCTTCCTTATATCCAGTCTAAATCTACCCTCTTCCAGTTTATAACCATTACCCCTTGTTCTGTCATTATCTATCCTTGTAAAAAGCCCCTCCCCAGCTTTCCTGTAGAGTTGGATGTTCAGCTTTCCTGTAGAGTTGGATGGATCACAGAATCATAGAATTGGGAAAGCAGGAAAGAGAGGGGGTGCCCTTACATTTGGGGCCTCAGACAAATCTTGCTTCGGTATGAGACCCAATATTTTGCCTCTCTCAAAGGAATTTCTTTATGGTTTAAGATGACATATTTTCAACTTTCAAAAGAGTCCTGTTAGCAATAATAGTACAAATATCAAGAGAAATGTAAGATCATTTACATTAACGATTCATAACAGTAGCATACCTTTTCTTTGTTTTTGTGTCTTCACCAGTTTATCATCTATCATATTCACATACTGATACATAGTTGTAGAGGTGTCAGAAAATTTGGTCACTTTGTCTTTGAGATCACGCAGAACGGATGTCACTGTTTTTTCCTGTTTTATCAGTGTAGTTTGCAGTTCACATCCAGTGGGACAGAGTACTCCCTAACAAAAAAATAAAAAGAGCTGTGTATAAAGATCAAGACAAAAAGAGATGTTTCTGAACCAGTCTGTGAATGGCTATACTTTCGGAAACACGGAATAGTTAGTAATACATGACCACATATTTACACGTTTAGATAGGGTCTCAATACATTTAACTGCTATGACGAAGCTGTGTGTGAGTGCTTAGTTGCCCAAGAGGACTCTTTTGCTGAAACCCTTGAGAAAAGCCCTCTCTCTTCATACTTTTAGGTCCATTTTCTGCTTTTCACTGTTCTGCACTGTTAAATGTTCCTGGAGCTAAGCCACCAGCACTGTGACTAAGGTCTATAAGGGACAGCTGGGTCTTGTGCATGTCACCTACTCCTTCTTTTTTCACTAACCTCAGAGAATCAAGGAGCTCCCCTGCACCTTGGTTATGTGTCTCTCTCATATGAAATGGCCACATCTGTTTCATTAAAAACTTGTCATCTCAAGAAGCCCAGCACTATTGTTTCTGCCACAAGCACCGCACCATCAAGAATAAGTGTTTTAGAAGGAGGTGGGAAATTCTGAAGTCCCGTGAGAAACAACATACCCAGGCAGCAGCGGCACCTAACAACTGTGCATTTGTTAAGCTTTAGTAAGCTCCATTTGCTGGAAGCCTCCACAGTGAAACTTGCTCTCAGACACTGAGATGCCTTTCAGCACCATCACAGCTCACTTTCTGGCAGAGAGCAGCAGAGGCAGTGTGATAGACTGCTGCCATTACGTGTGAGGAGCACGCCAGGCGTCTGCATGCTCCTGTGCTCTTCCATAAGAGCCAAAGCAGTGACCAAATGTAGACTACACTTATGGTTTGAAACAAATTTTAAGACATGAGAGAATTTATTTTTTGGTTTTGATTCTTAGACTTCCTTGAGACTACCTGAAATCTATGGCAGTTCACTTGCAGAACTTTTTTCTGTCCTTCTAAATAGTCACCTGTGCAAGGCAATGGGGAAAGTGCAGGCTAACCACATACATTTCCTTTCCTCATTCGCAGTTACGATCTCTTATCCCCATATCGGCTATAACGAGTCTGGCTCTGTGACTAACCCCATGGACTCTGTGGCTCTATTCTGAATGAAGCCCTACCAAATTCAAACAAAAAGACGCAAAGCTGGGCTGTTCTAAACGCATGACCATCCTGTATTTGGCAAAGAAAACGCTGCCTTCAGCACACTGGAGGAAAAAAGGAAGCTGCTAACAGCCGCACCATCTTCCACTTCCAGCCAAAGAGGAGACACCTACCAGCTCCTCAAGAGGATGCTTGCAGCCACCAGCGTCAGGGTAGGTGATCCGTTCCTTCTTGGCGCTCTGCTTGTCCCGCCTTGGGGGCCGGGGCTGGTACCCAGTCCCGGAGATGGGGGGTGCCACGGGTCTCAGTGTGGGGGCCGCTTCCCGCCGTTTGTCCAGGGGTCGGTGGCCTCGAATGTCCAACGAAGGGCTGTCGTCCTGCAAAGCCGGCAGAGGAAGATGTCTGAGCCTAGGATTGCTACTGCAAAACGCTGCACGCGGGGTGAAGGTACACGCTTGGCACGCTTTAGTATTTTAGCAATGAAGATCCCTGATTGGAATGAAGAAAGAGCTACAAATAGCAAACATCTGTAAGGACTGGAAGCTTCAAGCAGTTCCAAAAGAAGGCAGCATGCAAATCACAAAATTGCTCAAAGTGACTCAGTGTGATAACCTCATCAGTAGTCAATGTACAGACACAAACACATTGCATAACAGAAAATAATCTCATTTCTGGTCACACTGACCTATTTCATTTTTGCAGGGACTTTCAATGTTTAAAAAAAGCACTGAAATCATAAATCAGATTTCTCATTAAAATACATTACACAAAGAAAACTAAAGACAGGTTAAATTGTTGTTTTAGATTGATCGTCATTGCTTACCTTTTGGTTTAACAATTATCACTTCTCCATTTAAAACATAAATCACGTTAATGATCTGGCAATTCATTCTTTTTTTTTTTCTTCAATGTCTACGGAATCCGTAGTAAAAAAAATCCTGTCTTCAAGACAGGACATGATTAATTACACATTTCTATGCCTTTGCACATCACAAATGAATTGCCTGTAACATCAAATGTCAGCATTGCTAAATAAATATCCTTAAATAAACTTAACCACATGACTAATCATACTATTTTTCATTCTTCATTCCATACAGAGAAAGAAGATAGGAAGAAAGCATATCCAAGACCAGAAAATAACTGTTGCCACTAAATATACATGAAGAAGTATTTGAAAGATCATTTCTTTGAGTGGAAAAAGAATATGCATATCATTTTCTATTCACTATAATATTTTCTAACTGAGCTAACTCACACAAGCTGAGCAAGACACGCATACAATTAAATTAAATTAATCATTTTCACTCATTAGTTCCAACCAGCGTTACAACCTCGTTATCATAATCAACAGATGACTGGGACCTAACGGCAGGAGCACAGAGCAGGAGCAACAGGAGCAGCTTCATGGCTCGAGCTGCTCGCTGACCTTCTCCCATCAGCAGCTCTGACAGGGCAAGATCCTCTCCGTTCCTATATATTCACGTGGCCACCCCAATTTTCCAGCTTGACAGTGATAGGACCAACCTTTCAGAGCAATCACTGTTTTTCTGTTAATATTTAACCTTTCTCTTCTTTGTGTGCCTGAATACATTTGATGTTGAGCAATTTCTCTGGACAACTCTTATCAGCATGTCCCAGAGACCTCTGTGGCTGCTGGCATCAACTGAATGTTTAAATCCTTAAAAGTGCCTCCTACACAGATTACACAAGATTACCATGTTCTCCAAAGTCACAAGTCTTTTAAAACAGCTGAACATCCAAAGAAAAGAAACGTGGTCAAATATCGACTGCGACATCTCCTTGCTTGTTTTCTCCCTGCTGAAAATTTGAGTGTTTCAGAAATATCATATTAAATTTGAATTAAATTCACCTAATACTGAATGTCTTGGTCTCCTAAGCAGGTCTAATGGCACCTGGACAGAAATGCAGGCCTCTGGGTCTCTTTAAGTATGTGGTTTGCAGCAAGGTTCATAGAATTAAAGCATATCAAGCAACTACCACAAAACAGTACTACAAAACTACTACAAACTGGGCTTTGAATATTCCTAAAGACCTGCTGGTAACCAAGCTACAGATCAGTACTAATTTGTAATTTCTGCAATTGTGAAACTTCATATGAGCAGTTTATTTTTAAAATTTTAAATAATAAACCAGATTTGCTCAGAACTGTAAAAGAAAAAGAAGTGCATTTTGTGTTCATTGCATTAAAAAAAAGTGAAACCTTTGCTTGGTTATAAATAAAGATTAGAATAAATTGTAACCACAAATCAATACTATTCCATTACTTCAGCAATGACACTGTAAACGAATTACAGTTTACAACTGAGTTACAGTTACAATTTACACATTTATTTCCTGTTTTCCTTTTGAATACAAAATTATAGCCTTTATTTAAATATTTTTAATAATATTTTAAAAGAATATGGTATGAAGTTATTTGTAGCCATAGTGAAATAATCGAACATGCTTTCTGGTGCTTTTTAAGAATATGGCACATCACTGCTCTCATATAAGTAGTTTCAACATTTCAGTGTCTGCATACACTGTGTTTTTCTCATGTATTATAAATAATTGGGTTATACTGAATTAATCAAATGTGTGGAATCAAGGTCAGCACACTTTTTTGAAGTCATTTCTATCAATGTCTGAAAACATTAACAGAAGTAAGCCATGGGCTGAGCTTCCATCTCAGAGACCATATTGATGGGGAGAATGATTGTGTGATAAATATGAGAATAGGTAAAATTGCTTGTTTTAGGCCTTTTTCCTGTATTTGTGCTGTTGTCAGAGTTCTGGTAAATGATGGAGATTCCTGAAATATGAAAACTGTTTAACCTGACTGGTTTAATCATTAAGCAGCTTGGCCCCAAATCAGCCAAGGCTCAAGGAGCTCTTCCTCCCGTGAATTTGATCCCTTGCAAAAGGACATCACTAACACTAATAATTGGAAGAATACAAACTTTCCTCTATAGGAACTAAGGAAACCTGTCTGTGACCAAAACTGACATAATTAACATGTTATTTCTACGTAAATATGTCAGCCAAGATACTGTTTGCCCATTATTATCACTGATTCTGGGCATCTCCCAACCCTAAATGCAATTTTCACCACACAGTACCTCAGGGAAAGTTCTGTCAGCCTCTTTTTATGTATAAGGCAAAGGCATGATGATGCTGAACCACTTACCCAGGGCTTACAGGTAATGGGACAGTGGACAACTACCATGGGTCCCACTAGTGCTTAACCAGGAACTCGCCCTTATATTATCCTGTCTTGGTCCATATGAATCTTAATGACACTTGTCTTGAATTCATTCTGAAACCACCACCATATTCTGTAGTAACTTAAGGTATCCTTCTTTGGGCACTCAATGCTCTTTGGTCTGTGGTTGCCAAAGGTGGCTGTGTGCATGCAGAGCACGTCTGACAGTCCCGGCCTGAGAAACCCCCAGCTTCATCTGCCTTCTGATGGGATTTCCCCTATGAAACTCAGCCTTTGACCCTCCCACTCCAGTACTTTCATTGAATTCCCCAAGAGGGTGAGCCTGTTGTGTCTCCCCGGGGAATTACCAAGAGCCACAATGAATGAACACCACATGTCATCCAAAGGCCCCATGTGTGGGTTGGGATCGAATGAGCAGCTGCCCTAAAAGGGGCCTGTGCCATGGCTGTGTCTGCACCATGAAGTTTTTTCCTGCAGAGGCTTTTCAGCAAAGCTCCGCCTGCACAGGGACATGACTTACACTGGCAGAAAGTGCTTCTAGCATGAATTTAAATCCGGAGCTGCAGAGGGAGAGGTATACTGGCAAGCATACATGCATATAACACATATTTGGGCAGCAGAGCTTAGTCTACATTAGTTGACTTGCTGAGTACGAGATGTAATTTTTCTTTGAGGCTTGCAACCATTACAGCTAGGCTGACATTTCGTAAGGACTGGATAAGGCCCTATGAACAAGCAAGAATATTAAGTTCTTGGCTTAAGTTGTCTCTAAAAATGGTATTGAAGAGGCTCTCTCTTCAAAGAGGACACCTGACCTTTTTTCCCTGTGTTTGCTTCATACCCTCCCCAACTCACATGATTAATGGGAAGTTGTTCCTGAACACGCATAGTGGTGATACCACAACAAACCTACTATTAGCATCCATGAAAATATAGCATTGACCTGGTGGTGTTCTGGGACATCACTTTGTACACTGCTTTTGTCCTGAAGACCTACTTACTGGTAGAGGTGTATGTGTGTGTTTTTAGGAATGAATGTTTGTGTGCTGCCTTCATGTTTGCTCTGTTGATTCATCTGCCCACAGCGCAACACTCTTTACACAAACCCCCATCCCTGGATCTTGGCTCCTCCAGGCTGAACGTGTCCCCGAGGCAGCTTTGGTGAGGGGGAACAGAGCCTTCTTGGGTCGCTGATAAGCTGTGACTGTTAGTAAATTTAATTTTAAAAGGAATCTGGTTGCTAGCAGTTTGTTTAGAAACATCCTTTGAAGCCACTAGTGTTGTAATAATGTCACACTGTGACAGGAATACCATAGAATCAAATGTTCACCTCATGTGTTGTCTTTTCTCCCTTTTATCGGTAACAAGTTATTTCAAAGGTTTCTTGTAAATGAGAATTAATGTTATCTTCATGTTCTGGGAGTAAGCAAGTTCTTAAACATTAATGAGGGGGGATCATGTACTTTGGTCTTAAAAATGACAGCAAAATGTATGCAATTTACCAGTCATCTTTTCCTTAGTGGTGATTTGTAAAAAATCACATAGTCTGTTATTCCTGGAATTACAGCTGTAGCTGACATGCAAGAATATATCAAGTTGCTGCATCTGATTAATAATAATAAAAAAAAGGAATAAATTAAATATTTTGGTGAATATTGTTGACATGGTTTATTGAAGCGATGGAACTAAACTCCTTCTTGGAACAAATATGCTAGGAAATAAAAATTATTACAGAGGCTAATTTGACCATTGATTTTCTAAAGGATTGCAAAGATGTCGAGAGATAAACTACGCTTTTTGAAAGGAATGTTTACTTATAAAAAAAGAGAGTAATTACAGGGCTTTGTGAAAACTAGTAAGACAGTAATAAATAGTATATATGAGTGAAGTTTTCTTACAAAATACAAATGGAGGTTTTTTTCTTGGATGGCTACAAAAGTCTATATTTCAAGTAGGTTTTCCTTTAAAAATGCTTTAAAACCTGACTTCTTTCAACAGGCAACAGAAAGGAAACGGCTATATTTTGATATTTTATATGCTGACAGAGATTAGCCCTTAAGCCATTTTCACACATTGAACTCACCAATCAGTTAACCAATTGCCAGATATATTGCCTTTTGCGTAAATTAAAAAAAAAATAATTTTAAAAAGAACCGACTTGACATCCTTTGCCCAATCTCCCCAAATCTCCTTTTAAACCTTGTGCACCCTCCACTGCTGGGGCTCTGCTTTTGCAGCTGGCAGAGATCTGCATCCCACACATCTCTAACCCCTGCAGTGGATGTATGGGACGTCTCGCCCTGCCTCTACCACAGAGCAGGACCAGGGGTGGGAGCCGCCAGCAGCGCATGCTAGCTAGTGCCACCAGAAATGATCCATTCAGACCTCAGCGTTAGCTCGGCAGCAGGAAACTCCCTAATGTAAGGGCAGGTGAGTTCACGTGAAGAAAATAGGTGTGTGGTTGCAATTTGCATGTATGTGTTTGGCAATTTTGCTTACGAAGGCCACTTGAAAATGTGCAAGAGCTTTGGGACACAGTGTGGAGAAGAACTACAGCTGCTGCCCTGCAGCCACTGCCGCCAGAGGCTGCGTAGGGCTGTGGCCTCTGTCCTGGGGAGGTCCTTGGGCCCAAGGACAGGCATCACACTCTTCTTTAGAGGTCACGTTCCAGTCCTGGGACTGAAACATTTTTCCTCCTCCGTGGACCTCCCTGAGCAGCAGTTCCCTCTTTGAGAACTCGAGGAGAAAACAGCCACCAAGAGGCGGCCATGCCCTCGAAACGATCCAAAGCGCCAAGAATCTACGTCAAACAGAAGTCCCAAAACCACGTTGCATCACGAGAGGAAAGCACTACCCATATTTAGCCTCTTGGGAAGGACTCGGCGTCCCTTAACAAGCGCAACACCACGCTCTCGCGTTGGACGCCCGTAACTGCAGGCTGAGCGGCACCCGCGGGACTCGAACCCGCCACCTCTGCACCGCCGCCGGCCGTGCATCCGCGTCTCTCCTGCGCCCCCGTGGCGCTGCGCGTCGTTTCCGGTGCGGCGCAGGCCAGGCGCCGGAAGTGCCTCCATAGCGGTCGGCGGGGAGCGGGGAGCCACGGCGCCATGGTGGAGGTGAGGGCTGGGTCGGGCTCGTGGGGGTGACTGCGGGCTGTGAGGGGAAGCGAAGCCGTGCACGGGCCTCTGGCGGTCCTTCACACCGCAGTGCGGAGGCGCAGCCATGCCTCCGCCTGCCCGGGCCGCCCCGGGAACAGCGGATGCTCGCAGGAGGCAACGGGGTTTCTCGCCGGCCTGAGGGCCGCGGTGCGGGCTGCGAGGGCCTGCGGGAGGAGCAGGCAGCCGTTAGGTTGTGCCGGGCTTACACCAGGTATGCGATCGTGCCCGGCCGCCGCTGGCTCGTTGCTTTTGTTAGCTGGGGCAAGGGGAGTTGGTGGGTCCCGGAGGCTGCTGGTGTTGGAGGCCGTGGGGTGGTTGGCGTGGGGTGAATGTCGGGCACTTCTGGAACCGAAATGGTGGTGCCGGGAGTGTGTAAGGTGCAAAACGGCTGCTCTGCATAACACTTCTTTGTAGGGTGACATCACTGTCAAAAAATAATGGACAATGTTTTTATCCTGCTGGAGAGGCATCCTGTTACCTGCTGCTCCTGTTGCCATAAGCAGCCGTTTGTTCCTGCAATTCCTGTTGCTTTTTAGAGTTGCATGACATTCCTAGTCCTATTGCAGGTGTTCTCTTCTTCGTTTGATAACGAGTTTGCGGGAGCCTGTTGAGCCTGGGCAGAAGTCTTTGTGTTGTTGCTGCTGAGGTTGGGGAGGAAAAGGTCAGTGAGCAGGCAGACAGTATCCAGGGCAGGAAGGCAGCACCTGGGGGAAAACTTCAGCAGAACAGAGTATGGAGGCTGGGCAGTTCAGTGGTACCCAGTGCAAGAAATTATTAACACTGCTTCCAGTTTGCTGCCACTATTTGTGACCTGCAGAACAAGTACAAAGAGTTTCAGTTTTGTATACCAATGCAAAGAGGCTCATATTCCAGTGACTTTCTTTTGTACCATGGGAGGAAACGTGAGTTAAAACCTGAATTGTGTGCTGATAAGCATATATTCTATGAAAGTTAAATAGCTTTAATTCTACTTGTTTGTCCCTGAATTAGATATTAAATATGATTTGGTTTTAGTAATAAAAGTAATTTTAAAAGGATAAGAAGATTTGTCACATTTGATCTCAAGGTTTCTCTTAGTAAATTGCATTTTGTGTACATAAAGTGACACTGCACAGAAACTGATGATTGCCTTTGTCCAATTTTATGAAGGTTATGAAATAAAGGATTGCGTTCAGAATCGGTTACTTTATTGTTTACATACAAAGGCTGAACTAAAAAGCATGAAGGAGAGCACACATTCATGTATTTGTTGTATGGATGCTAGCACGAAAAGTTTGATCTAAATTTTTGGTTTGTAGTTCCCAAGAAAGTGGGTATTATTTTGAATAAACATTGGATTAAGACAACTAACAGATATTCTTCAGTTTTTAGTTCCCAAGAGGAGCAGTGTTTTCTGTGAGCTAAGTAGTGTTAAATCATCTATCTAACACTATGGAAGTCTGAAATTGCCACTCAATTTATGTTTCAGTTTTCAATTTTTTGTTTAACCGTGACCAAATTTATTTCAATATACTTTGCTTTATTTTAGGAAGTCCAAAAACACTCTGTGCACACGCTTGTGTTCAGATCTTTGAAGAGAACCCATGATATGTTTGTAGCTGATAATGCCAAACCTATTCCATTAGATGATGAAAGGTAAGTACCATGGCCAGTATATTACGGGTATGCCTCTAAGTTTTATATTGTTAGTGATTGCTCCATCCACGTAGGAAGTTGAGATGTTTTTGTACAATTAACAGTACAGTGTTAAGGGAAGGGAAAAAAAAAAAAAGAAGATTGTGAAGTAAGCAAGTAAGGTGTATGAAATGCTTTCTATCTTTAAAATATTTCAAAACTTATAACAGTTAAAATATCAGAATTTAATAGAATTATGCTCTGTTCTTCCAACAGCCACAAAGTAAAGATGGCAGTCAAGCTGCGTACCGAGTACGGCTCAGTGTTGCACATGCCTACTCTGAAAGAAAACATGAGAGAGAAAGGAGGCCCAGCCACTGGGGATCCTTACGGACATAAGCAGTATTCTGGAAATCAAGGTTAGTTTACTCCTAGTGATGTATTTGTTCTTTGTGTTGTAATGATCTCACTGATCTCCAGTCTGAAGACTGTGTTGTTAATCTGTCTGAGGTATAGAAGGAAAACAAAACACCTGGTATTCGTTCTTCGGTATTTTCCTTGTTAGCCTCACAGGATGCTAGTGGTTCAGAACAAAGAGAAAGTTTGTTTTAACAAGGAAATGGTGGGATGCTTTGTAGGTTTTAACTCATTAGTAAAATGAGTAAGTTTTAAAGTAATATTAGCGTGCGCTGTATTTGGGTATTAGAAAGCTGTTAATGGTCAAGGAGGTGTTATTTTGGTGTTTCGTTTTGTTGGTTCCATAGAAGCTGTTCAGACTTCCTTTAGCTTTGCAGCTATTGAAACAGAAAAATCTTTGGTTGAAAAAACCTCCAGATCTATAACAATGTTTGGTTTGGATGTATATAAAATAAGTATGTGTAGAGGAACTGTTAGGTCATGGCTTGAACTGGTGATTGAGCACCTGGTGAAGGGCTGTGGCTGGCCCAGGGATCACAGGCAGATTGCTTACACCTGTGCTGCCCTGTGACTGGAAGGGTGGGCCCTGGGGCAAAGGCACCTTGGGTTCATATAAGGGCCAGCCACTGAAGGGAGAATATCTCTGGCCTAAGGCTGCATCCTGGAAAGGAGTGCTGTGTAGCTGGAGATCCCCTTCACCTGTTGGGTGAGTCTGACTTTCTGTGTATGTCTATCGACCTACCCTTGCATACTTCACTTGATATAGCAGAAGACTGGCCTTGAAGCTGTTTTGTTTCTCTGTGTGCAGAGCAGCTATGCGTTGGTCAGATCTGTATAGAAACTTCTCTTTTAAAGAATGCCAAGTGTTTTTATTGTAGTTGAGAGTTTTTTCCAAAATACTTCTCTTTGAAAGTATTCTGTGAATGAAAAACATTGAGAGACATTAAGGAGAAACAAAAAAACATTAAGGAGTAAAAGAACTTGTGCTTGTATTTTTCTCTTTCAGTATCATGCACCATGAATTGTCTTGAGTGGCTTGCATGTCAGACACTCATACAATTTGTGTTGTTTACTTCTTTTCTATAATATCTACTTCAGAAAGCATCTTTGACAGCATAAAGATCTCTCTCGTAGGAGAGGTCTCGATAACAAATGGTAGTACTGTTTTTAAAACATTACTATTGAGTTCTAGCAAACTGAGGTAAGCAAACCAAATGAAATTAATGTAAATAGGAAATTTCTAAGTGCAGTACATTAGAAGTGATGGCCAGTTTCTCCTGCTTTGTATGACTGTTTTCCTCTATTTTGTTTGAATGCATTATTATACAGTGTAATATAGTTATTAATATAAAATTTTGCTGCTCTTTAGGACAAGAACTCGAATATGTGATAACTGGTACACATCCCTACCCACCTGGGCCTGGTAAGTAAAATTCTGTGAGTGTTTGACTTTTTTTTTTTT
>WBMW01000564.1:393144-415903 GCA_013396635.1 Penelope pileata | reverse complement strand
TTTTTTTTTTTTTTTTACCCTCATTATAGTTCATAACATTGAGTGGTGCTGGATAGCCAATGTGAGTGCTGATTAGAAATAGTAAGGCATAATAAATTTTAAAAAAAAAAAAAAACAAACTCATAGAACGCTTTAAAAATGTGCATATGAGAAAGCTATTAGTGTAGCACCTTTACTACACTGGCCTTCCGCTGGGCTTATTGGTGCTTATACCCAGAATTCCCCACAGAATTTCTTACACATGTGCTTTGACGTGTTCTCTGAAAGATCAGCAACACTGAGCTTTGTAAAGCTTATAATAAATACGTAACCAAATGATTATTAGCAGAAAGTGAAGCATTCTTGTAAATTTGCATGGGTATGAATAATGCTAAAGGACAGCGATTAATGCAAAGCTATTTTTTTGACTATGTGCTTCATTGCACAAGGCATTTTGTTATAACTAGCCTTAAAAAAAAAAAAAAAACTTGTGGTATTTAATCTTTGAAGCGGGTGTTGTTAGCAGTGCTCTGAGTTAAGATACTCAGATGAATCCAAAGTTTGTTCCGATAAATCACCATTAAAACAATGGAGAAAATAAATTTGTATGGAATTCACTTTTTGTGGTGCTTCATATGTAGCTTTTGAAGACTAACCAAAACTTTCTGTCCCGTCTGAAGTCTTTGTTGACGATGTCCTTATACCTGAATTTGCCAGAAAAAGGGCAAACAAGAATATTAGCTTCTACACTGTTCAAAACTTAATGTAAATTTGGAATGTTTGTTTGAATATTAACATCCTAACACCAGGAGAGCCTGGTGATTTATATAGGTTAGGTAATCTATGGAACTGAAAGGGAATGGTAGAGATAACTAATCCATTTTTTCATTCATACAGTCATAAAATTGCTTCATTTTATGCTAAGTAAAAATGTCGAAGAAGCAGTTTTAGTGTTAAGTAGTTTTTCAAAAAGTGTTCAGCAGTAGTTTGAAAAAAGAATCTTTTATATCCCCCTATATATCTTTAATACACTGTGTTTATTTTCTTTCAGTTATACTTTTGCGTCTGGTTCTCCAGATAATATTAAGCAGTGGAAATTCCCAGATGGAAACTTCATTCAGAACCTCTCTGGTCACAACGCTATTATCAACACACTGACTGTAAATTCAGATGGGGTTTTGGTCTCAGGAGGTAAAATGAGAAATACATTCATATTCTTTCCCACTGACCCATCACAGTGTGTATATGAATGAAGGTCCTTTAAGTCAGAATGCTCACCTAACTCTCCTGGGTTGCAAGCCTGCTATAGCCTACAGCTTCATTTTGTGGAGAGTAGAGTCACTTTCTTTTGGGCATGCAGCACCAAAAAATGTCTTTGAAAGGAGTCTTAAATCCCCATCAGGGAAGAGATTTCTTCTCAATTGGCTGTTGACACGTAGCTGCAGAATCTGTCCTATGCAGTCTCGTGAGTTTGAATTGTTAGTGTCTCCTCAGGAGCTGACTGTAAATTGGAAGCTGACTGGGAGACTTCTGTCTTGTTGGCTGTTCTCTGTTAGAAATGTGTTGATGTAGTGAAAATGGATAGAGGATATAGGAACATCCTGCTAAATCTGAACTCATCCTCCAGTTGCATCCATGCATCGGTTCTGTTGTCTCAAAGTTTCTTAAACGTATAGGAAGGTAAATTAAGAGGCTGTATTGCTCCAAATTACTAGCAGGGCCTGAGTCTTCACCTCTCGGGTTTGTTTCTGTAATTTTTATGGATAGTTGTAAACAAGGATAGGGCTCAATTCACTTTATGATGCGCTAGTTCAGTTTAAGACAGATTTCCTGAGTTTGCAGAAGCAGAAACTTAAGAAAAACACTTGCGTTTGTAACCAGAGACTAACACAAAGTAAGTTTTTAGAACAGCTCAGTTACAAGTAGTTGTTTCAAAGGGAGTTTGGTCCCCTTTGATACAGTGTGTCATTTAGACTAGAGTTCTGGAGTGAAATGGAAGGGCTTTAAAGGGGCAGTTGGAGGACAGCTATTTATGTTGTTAGCCTACCATGGTTACTTGTTTTTAAGTGCATGTGAAAGGAACCCTTTATTTTAAAATTGTGTCGAAGCTCTATTTGACAACTGGTGCATTCATAGAGCAAGAATTCTACCAAGTCCTGGACTGTTCTCATAATTCATTCTACATTATTTTGAAGGCATTTCTAAAGGTCCTTGTAGACTTTTGTGTTAGTAGCTGTTGAGGCTTTAGAAAAACTTCTGCTAAACATGGGAAGAAGTAACAAACAAAAACCTGTTTTTTAGTGACTATCTGTGACTTCTTTAAAAACTAAAATTTGACTATTATTCCACCCCCCCGCCCCCCCCTCTTTTATACCTCCCTGCCATTTACAGCAACTTTAAAGAAGCTTAGGCTGTATTAAAATAATTTGAGGTTCCCTTAGAGTATCTTACCTTGGAAGCATCCTCTTGAAATAGTTGGTTTTCTTGTCTAGCTGTCAGCTGCAGAGAAATGGAAGTTTGAGTAGATTGGATTTGGCTAGGTAGTGCTGTTGGGGTGGGATTGTTCTTGAAGTGAAAAACTGCTTTGAGACCATTCTTCTAAATAGATTTCAGATTGATATGAGTACCCTGATGGGGTACTAGCAGTTACAGTAGTTTAAACTGGTATTTGAAGTAGAACCCCTACAATCATTAGGCATATGACCCATTAACAGGTTTCTTAATGTCTTTGATTTCCTTGGCAGAATGATACCTCAATTTTAGTGAAGCTGCTGAGCGGAGAACTTAATCTTCAAATTGCCAGTCCTTTCTTTGCTTCCAAAGCAACTTACTGCAATTGACTTGTAATATCTTTGGGTTATCTGTCACAAAACTGGATGAGCTTCTGAGGAAGCTTCATCAGCCTGCTTAAACAAGATCAGCCTTCCCTCTTAGCTAAGAAGGAACCAGCAGAAAATAGAAAATCTCATAGGATGTTGTACCTTGAACTTTGTGTTCAGTTGTTGGCCCCTGACTACAGGAACGGTATTGAGCTGCTCAGGCACATGCAGAGAAGAGCAATGAAGCTGGTGGAGGGACTAAAAAGCAAGAGTTATGTGGAGTGGCTGAGGGAACTTGTTTGTGGTACTGTTTTTAGAAAAACGGTGGAAATGAACTGGTTAAAATAGTAATTGTTTGCTTTGGTTTGCTTTTAGCTGATAATGGTACTATGCATCTTTGGGACTGGAGAACTGGATACAATTTTCAGAGAGTACACGCAGCTGTACAGCCAGGCTCTTTGGACAGTGAATCAGGAATATTTGCTTGTGTTTTTGACCAGTCAGAAAGCAGATTGCTAACTGCTGAAGCTGACAAAACCATCAAAGTATATAAGGAAGATGATACTGCAGTAAGTCAAAGTGTCTTTTTAAAATATTTTCATGAAATCATCAGTTTTCAAATGTTATGCACGTCAGTAAGGAACTTTTTTATAAAGACTTAAATTGTTTTATTGATGTCTGAAAAGAATGTATATGCATTAATGTAAAGAGGACAGCAGCCTATTTTCTTAATAACTGCTCTAGAACAACAAGCTGCATGTCCATCAGCTCAGCTCATCTTCACATGTCCTTTATGATAAAATTTGGATAAATCTGCATAAAAAACAGTGTGTATTGTGTTTTGAAGCCACTAGGGGGCTGATTGTAATCATGAAAACATGAATTAGCAAAAAGATTTGAATTTTGAATATTGTATTTCTATATATGATCTAGATTAAAAATTGTCAAGGCGAATTACTAGAGTTTAGAGTAAATAGCATATTTATATTTTCAAACTGATGTTTTCAAATTGAGTCCATTTACTAATGGGGGAGTAAAAACTATTGTTTTTATTAATAGGTTGTAGCTTAGCAGAGTGTAAAGAATATACTGAAGTTTATCTTCAGTATAAAGAATTTTTTTTATTAAACCTTTTATTAAACTTTAGGATTTTTGCATTGAATTAGACTTGGAGCAACCCTTAGATGTAAAGGAATAAGTAATGGTTTTTATTCATTTTGCTGTTGGACAAAGTGTAGACATTGTGACATTTGCCAAAACTGGTGTGTTATATCACTGGAAGGACTGATCTTGGAATTCTTGTTCCTGTGTTTTAATCACTACAGTGTTCTTTCTGAACTGCCTTTGGCAACTTTTTGCCAAAAAAAAAAAAAAAATCCCAGGCAGAACAAGTTCTGTCATACTTCTGGCAGTGGGATGATACCAAAATTTAATTTGGGTAAATGAATTACATAATAAATTTAGTAGGTTATAATGACACAGAGTATATATCCTATGTAAGCAGTACTTTGAGTCTTAATTACAGATTAGTTTCAGGTTAAAAATAATCCTCATGAGTCTTCTGTTTTTCTCTTTAGACTGAAGAAACTCATCCTATCAACTGGAAACCAGAAATTATCAAGAGAAAGCGGTTTTAATGTGGCAACATGCTTGTGCTGTAATTTTGCTCCGCCTTTCCTGAGAGCTTTCAGTCACATTATGTTGTTTGCTCTACAACAGCAGAGCAGGAAGTCAGCAAGTCCTTTCTTCAATTTGTTGTATAATAAATTTTATTTCTTTTTGTCTTTTTTGTGTGCAGCTATTAGCCTTTTCTTTGGAGCATGTATAGTTCATGAAAAGGATAAGTGCAGGTGGTTAGTTTTTTTTGTATCTACCGAGTGGAAGCCTAAAAATATTTTGGTGAGACAGTTTTTCTGAAAGACCCTAGCTTTATTCCAAAAATTAACTGCAAATTTATCCATAGAGACCATTTACAGGAAATTTGATTGACATGTTTAGATTTTAGACCAATGTTGTTTACTGTACATATGTTTAGTAAATACTGTAATGGAACATTAGATGTGCTAAATTACAGAATAATAGTAACCAATAAAGAAGCAGGGTGACACAGTAATAGTATAGTTTCCTTAGTAAACGCAACACTGGCAGTCCTCAGTGGCTGTGTTACTGAATGAAATGGATTTTCCAAGTGTTTCTTTCCCTAGGAAAGCTTTTGTATGCAACTTTTTATCTTCACTCATTTCATTTTGATGTGGACCTTGTAATCTGACGGTGGCCCTTGCTGTATATTGTTCAGCCAACACTGGGCTAGGACCAATTGACTTTCTTTATGAATCGCTCGTCTTCTGCTTTTTTTCCAGTCATCCAAATTATTTATGACATTAGATTACAGAGAACTTCTTAAACTGAGGTCTGAGGAAAGGCTCTAAGTCATTCCAGCCTCAACTGTAATTATTGGTCTCTCCCCGTGATCTCACAAAGGATTTAAAATATGTAAACGTATATACTGAAAGTTTACTAATACTTCTGAAGGGATAAATGTCATTGTGTTTACAAACAGTCATGTAACAAGCAGTAAACATGTAAGCCTCCTTGGTGTTCTAAAGCACTTAACAGAGGAGAACCATTCAGTTGTCAGCAACTCTGCTACCACTGTCAGTAGCTGTAGCAGTGAGTTTTGTGCTGAGTGGATACTGAGAATTGTTCTGTGACCTTAGCATTGGTAGTAAACTGTAGCTGTTTCTAGTCTCTGCTGGTCTGACTTCTTTTAAAGCTGAGATTCATGTTAGAGAAATGACATAATTTGCAGCAAAGTGCTTGGAACCCTCCATTTCAGATACCAGCAACATAACTAAAAAGCAAAAGAAGAAAACTAAGTGTTTATATTATTTTGTTTTTTGTCTTTCATGAAGCACAGGAAATCTTATGTACATCCTCTAATTACTGTATTTATAATTTAACTCTGTGTTGTCTTAATGCAATCCATGCTGCACAAATAACCTAAGTTTGACAGTGGTCATCACAAAATACCAAGTTTTATGCACCTTGCTAACTTGGTTGTTCTTCATCACATACTAAACTTTCTTTTTCAGATTGCTACATTTGAGGACAAAATAGGAAATGATGGGAATGGTGATGTTCTTAGAATTATGAGAAATACAAAATGTACGGATTGAAAACAAACATTCACTTTAACCCATCAAAAACTATAATAATTTGAGTTTACTTAATTTTTAAAATTTTCTCAGCATTTTTAAGCTCTCTTGTGATGTTTAGAAGTGGTGTTACCGGGGCAGAAGGTGAACTACGGTAATGTGTGTGCAATCCCCCTTTAACCTGCTTCTCCTTGTCTGTCTGCCTCGCCTGCAGTTTCTCACTTGTACAGGTTTAGTTGCTGTCCTAGAGCATGGAGAAAAATACTTTGATTATTCTTTAAAAAAAGTGCAAATAGAGGATATTTACAGGTTGAATTAAACACCTTTTATGTGGTTGCTAGTATGAATTTTTTTACGTGTTTATTACAGCTGTTTTCAACTGATATAATGGGGGAAAAATGCAGATTGTGGTCCATATGTGTCTTATACCTGCTGCTAATGCTTTCTTCTAGAAATCCGTGAAGCATTTTGGTGTTAAACAACTTTATTGCTCGCAGTTAAATCTTCTATAGGAAACCATTGTAGAGAGGAGTAACTTGGAGAAAGGTAGTTTTTTTTTTTTTTTTTCCCCTTGGCTGTTTTTAGTAGAACTGTCTCTTTGATAACCTGGAATCAGAAAGAAAAAATAGAGGTTTTAGCTCAGAGTTCTTGCGCATCTTTTCTGTGCTGGAGTCTTTTAAAAACTGCATTTGTTCCACTGTTTACCACTTGGAAGAAAGTTCTCCCGCAGGATCTGTTACTTCCCTGCAGTTCTGCAGGAATGCAGTAGCACAGGAACAGTGGTTGCCGTAACATTCTCTGTGGTGCTGTTGGAAAAGATGTGGTTTGCAAATTAAAGGCTGTATCATTGTTGTTTGGAATTACGCTTTTCCTTTCTGGCTCTGTAATATGCTGTCCGAGTTGTCAGTGTGACTTTTCTAGTGTATTCTTTAACATTTGATTTGCATGTTCATTTCCTTCCCAGCAGTTTTTTATTCCACTTGACAGTAATGTGAATAATGTCATATATACTTCCGTAAATAATTATGAGACATCAAGATTCATTTAAAAAAAGTTCATTTAAATGCTTCTCTAGTGCAAAGTAAGGCTAGATAGTGAACTGATGCACACAGATCTGACTGCATAGGATATACAGTGAGATTAGCTTTGTCCACACAGTCATAAGGTGAAGCAAAACAGGAGGATTTGGTCCTGAATTTCTTTCATGGTTCTGGAAGGTGTCATGCTGCAATGTCAGTTTAAGTATTTTTGAATTGGTGTCTCATCTCAGAAAATTGTCACACTTCATAAAATCTGATGTCTCCTGTGTATGATAAATCACAAACATTTCTGCCACAAACCTTGGGTTTTGTTTTATATTGTACATAATTTCAGAAAAGTAAGAAAATGGTTTTTCGATTGTAACATTTTTAAAAACTTGTAACTGGTGGAAGTGATAAATTCTAAGGTTGCTCTTTGCATAATAAAGCATATGATGTAAGCTGTGCAGCTAGAATGCTGTCATTTGCTGACAGCTCAGAAGTTGTGCAGAACAGTGTGTACTTGGCAAGCTTAAAGGCTTGCAGAAGTCCATCTTTAATAGCCATTTCTTTGGTCCTGTTAGGTAAGGATTAAAATCTATGCCTGATTTAAGTGACAGTAATTTAGCCATTAATAAAACCTTCAGTCCAATATGATTTCACGTCATTTTTTCCCGCTTCTGCATTAAGAACAAGAAACCACTAACTGCCTATTTTGAAAATTAAAGCAATTGAGGGTTAAAAACTGTGGTTCTCATGGTACAGTAACAATTTTGCAGATAGCTGTAATGGAGAGAGAACATCTTGGCTCCTGCTTTATGAAGAGCTGCTTATCTGCATGAAGAGATTAGCAAAACAAATTAGTAATGAATTTTCTCTGATGTATTAAAAGAACGTTGAAACTTCTGTCGAGTTAGGTATGAGGTATAGGGCAGGTTCTGGGTGGGAGCTGAGAGTGTGAAAAAAGTTTAGAGTGAAAATGGTTCTGGTATGCGTTGCTGAATGCAATTTAAAAGGACACCTATGGTACAAAACTGAACATTTGTCCACAATGAAATCAGTGGGAATTTTTTGTTTTTTTGAAAACAATTATTTGTCTCTGTGGGGTGTTTTATTCTCCACCAAGTTGTGACAACAATCAGTCCGGTGCGTGTATGTGAGTAGGCACATAAGGCTTGTTTTTGGTGTGCAAGATGCATTTCTTTAGATTTAAAAATTTTATTAGGAAATAAGGATTTTGGAAGTTAATATATGCTAGTAAATGTGATCAGCTGAAAGAGGTCAATTTTGTTTTATAAAATTTAACACTATTAGCAGGACTTGAAGCTAGCATAAAGATGATTTTCTATGGAAAATGTTCCTTAAACAGAATATACAGTTAGTGAATTGCTTCTTTCCTCTGAAAGCACAGAAGTCTTTGGTTGAAATGAGTTTGAAGGCTGCATGAAAAAGAGAGAAGCTTTTTGTCTTTTTTGTGTGTGTTTAATTTCAAAACTTGGGAGCCAGGACACTACAGAGCTTGCTGGTAGTCACTGAGATGGAGCTTGTCACTTTGAGAGATTCCATCTGATGCTTCCTTAATGGTAGCAGTTAAGTATGAGCTTTCTGGCTTTTACATCTTATGATGCCTTATGAATTTTAGTTCTGTGTTTATGAGGTCAGAAGTTGGCTGAAAATGACAATCCATTTTCCTTTTTTTTGCCATCTCATTTCTGAAGATGATCCTTCCAAGAATTTTGATGCCCAGCGGGGACCCTGTGTTTCTCATTGCTCTTTGCAGTCAGCTTTTGTAAGTAAACTCTGACTGCAGGACTATTAAAATGTAATTGCTTCTATGAACATTCTATTACATGTGTTTTTCCTATACTTAGGAAATAAAAATAAGCTGGTTAAGAGTCATTCAGTATTTTGTAACTTCATCTAGCATACGTCAGAAACTAGTAGTAAAATACCAGCATAAGCATTCGTGAGTTTCGATGCTGGAAATTACATGTTTTCCAGCAAAGTCACACAGTCTCACCAAGAGGCTTTTCTCTCTCTGTATTCTAGCAATTGCTGTATAGCAGCACTCTTACTTCAAAAGATACATGAAAAGCTCTCAAGGCTTTGCTTTAGATGGTAACTTCAGTTTCTATAGGCAGACTTCTTGTATTTTTTTCCCCAAGAAGTAACTGAAAATCTTTTAAGATCTCAGCTTGAGGGATTTGCAGGATCAACACCCTGAGGTGTTACTGTTTACATACTACTGTTTGTATTGTAACTGTAGTTAGCAGCTTTGTAAGGTTTAGCTGTGAGTCTTTGTCATCAGCAAGGTGCTAACTTCCTTCGCCTGCATATTAACCCTTCTGTAGCAGTTTCTTTTTTAGTATCATGAATACACAAGCCCCAAAATGTGTATCTAGTGCATGAATTAATTGGGGTTCTCACCTGCTGACGACTTGTGATCTGATAGTGATAGGACAAGGGGGAATTATTTTAAACTAGAAGTGGAGATTTATATTAGATGTTAGGAGGAAATTCTTTACTCAGAGGGTGATGAGGCCCTGGCACAGGCTGCCCGGAGAAACTGTGGGTGCCCCCTCCCTGGAGGTGCTGAAGGCCAGGTCAGATGGGGCCCTGGGCAGCCTGATCTGGTGGGGGGCAGCCAGCCCAGAGCAGGGGATTGGGACTGGGTGGGCTTTAAGGTCTCTTTCAATGCAAATGATTATATGATTCTATGGTTCTTAAGAAGCACGGATACTGTGTGTGTGAGAGAAGCCTGTGTTTCTGCCAACATCTCGCTGCAGCCTCTCTTCTTTATTTTCAGTCTGTGTCCTTGGAAGACATCTCACCTTTGTTTTTTCTGCTGTAGTAACAACCCTTGGGCCTCTGGAGGCTGCAAACCAGTTGTTGGCTTACTAGGAAGAGAGCTGAAGGGTTAAACACTTGAGAATAAAGGAGAGTCACTCCAGCATCAGTATGAATTATGAGCAGCAAGGGCTACAGCTAGGGAGAAGGAGGACTTCCTGGGGACCAAATAAGGAGGAGTTGTAATTACCTGAGATCTCTCAGGAAAGTGAAAAGGAGAAAAATTAAGATGAGGAGAGACCAGAGCTATGATATCTGAGAGGAAATATTTGAAAGCAAGCTGATCATGGTACTTGAGAAGGTTGTATTGCATCTGAAGAGTTACAGAGCTGCGCAGCGTTGGGAGTCTGGAGGTGTTTGCTGCTACGGTGGGATTTTAGAGGAAGCACTCTCATATACAATTCTAAAAAAGGCTTAAGAGTAAAGCTCGAAGAGTGTAGCCAAAGTTTGCAGTGTGAATAGCTTAAAAAGATAGAGCAGGGCTGATTTTACAGCTGGTGGAATGTAAGGATTGCCTTACCACCCCGGGTCAGCTTCTTTCCTGCAGATGGGTGGTGGAGCTGGGGAATGATGCAGGGACAGGATGCGCTGCTGCTGGGAGACTCTTGTTTGATGGGCAAGAGTGGAGCTAGAGCAACCAGAAACCTTTGTGCCACATCCAACAGTGTTTGGTTTTTTTAACTAAGAGATGATACCACAAATCTTAATGTGACTTAACTATTCCCAAGTAAATCCCCTTGACAAGCAAGCTTCCTGCATTGACAACTAGAGATCTGCCCTCAATAAAGGAGTAATAGAGAGTATGAATAGAAAAATCCCATACAAAAATTTGAACAAGGCTGCCAGATGAGTCAAATTTCATGTCCTGTAAGTATATTAATTCTTTCCTGCTCGTTCCGTTTCTTTTCTTCCCATGCAAACATGGTAATGAGCATGTTTCTTTCTAAGAAACCTTGGCAATGCAAATCCACCGGAATCGATCAATTCTGCTAATTACTTTGCTCTATTTTGGAACTGAAAATTCCAGTGAATGGGTTTCATTATTCCATGCTGCTCTAAATCAGCACATAACAGGAAATTCAGAAGTAACTAAATCAAACTCACCATGATGGCTAAGTGAAATTATAGATGAAAAATGTTTGCTGCTAATTAAAACAAATGAGTGAATTGTATTGTATTGCTCATCCTAAATAAACTCACTTCCGTAATTTGTAGATGAGGTTGTAAAAGGATTGTACGTATGTAAGGGGGAGGAAAGCTGCACTCCGGGTGTTCCACAGTTCCATAGTGCTGTTGCTATGTGCGGTTGCTGGGTCAGTGATGCAGCTTTTCTCCAGCCATTAATAGAGGATGACCATGTTTAAAATGGCACGGTGTGTTTCAGGCTTTCAGCCACTGAAGAAAGTCTCCACATGCTTTCCAGTAATGTAGCCCCGTGGTCAATGGTGGTGTGTTTTTTAAAGGAGTGCACACTCTCTCAGAGGGTTTCAATTTCTCCTTGATTTTTTAGGCAACTATTGACACTAATGGGGAAAACATTGCTAAGAAATTGGAAGCTCTCTCTAGCCTGTATCTCCAGCCTGATGCATTATGACCTCCTAATTCCTTTCCTTTCTTCCTTTTTCCCCCAAACTTGTCCTGCCCTTCCTCCTTGTGAAATATGGAAGGTCCTCAGCTGCTCTGGAAAGCTTCACGTTATCCAGCAGCACTGTGCCATGCTGTGGATTGCTCTGCCTCGCCGCGATGCGGTGACTGAGCTGTGTGGTGAGGGCGTTTTGTGGTGGGGAACTGTTTGTGCAGGTTGTCCTGCGTGTGTTGGAAAGGGGTCTAGCTTCTAAGTTTTTCATGCAGTAATTTTACTGTTCTTAATTTCTTAAGCCCCATGAATATTTGCTACGAATAGTGTAGTAAAAAGATCCAGTGTTGTAGGTAATGCGGGTTATGAAATTGGACAGGACTTGTAAACTGTCTTGAAACTGCAGCCTTGGGACCATCCCAGGATGTATAAGGCTTGCAATAACACAGTATCTCCTACTATAAAACCAACAAAAAGTCATGGAAAGGAAGCCGCTATCAGTAACAGTCATAATTAGGGAACAGGAGAATTTCCTGCCCTGCAGAACACTATCTCCATCGACATTTCACAAGAAGTCTGAACGTTGTCGTTCTCTTTGAAGAGAAAACAGAAGAGGGCAGGGAGGAAGAAAATGAACGCTCAGGGCATAAATGGCCATGTGCTGCCCTGTAAATGGAGACCCTGCAGCGTGCTTGAGCTGAGGCGGTTCATTTGAAACAGCCATGATGGCAACTGATAGCAGTACTGAGAGAGGCAAGTTAGATGAGAAAAACAAAACTGGTGATGACTGTACGTATGTAGGGGACACCTTACAAGTAACCACGAGGAGCCAACATGTTGTGAAATAACACAGCTGCTGTTGTTCCCACCTCAGGGTGATACTGTTTTCACACTGCCTTGGTTTTAAGGCATGTCAGATCGCACGTTTTTTAACATGGTGCACCTCTCTGGTGTAGACGGGGCCTAGGTAATATGTGGTGGAATTTAGAAATGTTCCAGTACGGACAATGCGTTTCGCCAAGAGCAGGAAACCTCATCTTCTTAAATGTTTTTTTTTCTTGTGGTTCTTGTTGAAAGGTTTTCCTGCACATTCTCACATGCAGTTCATGTAAAGTCACTTTTCTCTCTCAACAGAAGGGGAACAAAATTAGTATTAAGCAAGCAGGATAAAAGCAACGTCCCCGAGACTTCACCTGGGAAAAGATTAAAAAGTATTAACATCACTTTCTGTTGGTGAGTGGATATAAAACAGATATACTCTGGTTTTCCTTTTCTCCTGTAGTGGTTGGAGGTGAGAAAGGGATCACCTGCTGGAAACAATGTCACTGCGTTCGTAGGGTCATACCTTCTAAGATTCACTGTGGGCTTTGTAGAAGCAGGGACTTGAAACATGCTCTGCTGAGATCATGGCAATGATAAGCAGGCTTGTGATGTATCACCTGCTGCAAGAAGCACCGAGCCCACAGCTGCATTTTCTTGTGCTTTTCTCCAGAGAACTTCATACAGACTTTTTGCCTTTGAAGTGTGTTGGGCATGCTCCACCATTGGGTTTCTAAACTTTGTTTGCTGAGATCAGCTCACTTGGAGGAAAAGTAGCCCTACGATTGAATGTAAGCTGTAGCTGGCTTTCTCACTGCCCCCCTACAGCAATTGCTGTTTTTAGTAAGCATGCAGCCTGAGCCATAGCAAAGCACAGCACTGCTTGAGCCTGTTCCTGTCGTTATCTGCAAAGCTTGTTCCTTGCAAATTGTGTTATCTCTGGTGATTTCTGGGATGGTTTTGCATCTAGGCTGCTGGTCCAGGGTGTCAGTGTTGAAGTATTTTTGCTCTTCTGTTTTTTGCTCCCTGTGCAGGGCTCTGGGAGGCCTAACTGTATCAGCTGCTTACTGCCTGGTCAGACCTTCTGCCAGAAGCTCCTGCAGAGCTCCACCAGGCCCCTGGGGATGACAGGTGGTGGCCACCAAGCTGGGGGTCACTGAGGGATACGAGGTCAGCCTTGCACCACCTCTTCTGGAACAGGGTCTCTTCAGGGCACTGGGACTGAAATCCTGGAGCCTACGACTTCTTACAAGGTGAAGTTTTGGCTTCAGTGAAACCCTGAGACGTGACTGGCAAGGGCTGATGTCTGCAGTAGCCCTGCATCTGCTCACACAGCCCAGCTCAAGTTCCCTTTTCGTTAAAAATGTGAGAATCTTATGCCAAACCTAGCATACCCCCCAACTTAACTACCAGCTTTGCATGACAGACATTATGCTAGACAAACAAAGCATACATACATTCCTAGAGAGGGAAAAGAAAAAAAAAAAAAAAAAGCTAAGTTACAGCTCTTATTTCATGCTCTTCTTTTTTCATTTTAAATCAAACATCAAGGCAGCAGTGGAGTGAGCTGCAGTGAGTGTGGTGGCCCTTGCTATGGCATCCCATGCTGGAAGGAGGAGAGGAAGGGCTGCTTGTGTGCGCTCTGCTCTGGAGTCTTCTTCACCTCTCCAAAATGTCCTCACTGGCATGTTACCCATATCTGGCTCATTGGAGCCACGCATTTGTTTCCCATTAGTTACCTCTGTTAATATGATGAGGGGTATTGTTGTATTACTCTTAAACATGCCATTTTAAGTGGAAAAAAAGAAGACGTGTTCCTTCAATGATCAGACACATTGTTGGAAGATAATTTGCCCTTTTTAACCTCATGCTCTTCTTTTCCTCCACTTTGCTCCTTTTTTCTTTATCTCTCTCCTTTCGTGTGAGCCAGCGTTGCTCACCCTCACACCACATTTAACATGTCTTTGTACGCTTTGTGCTGCACACAGAAACTGCAAGGAAGAGGTGGTCTTCTGCCATGCACCCTCTGAGGGAGTCTGAATCGGAGACACCTGGAGGACAGGGGGATGAGAGGTGAAAAGGGCAAGGACTGGTTAAGAAGCAGTATTATCTTTCTGGTTTTTTGTTTTGTTTTCTTAATGATCCCTCTCAACTGGTTGCCTTACACACTTTCCACATATTCTTAAATTTTCTACGTGTTTTGTGGTTTAGCTCCTTTAGCAGAAGGAAGGGTGTTTTTTTTTTAAAAAAAAAAAAGTACAGAAGAGAGTGACTGTTGAGAAACAACTCCAAAGTGAGATTTTTCATGTGCTCTTTGAGACTTGTAAACTCACTACAGAAAGAGGACCGTAGATCAAGCCTTCCAAATTTCATACTATAAAGCTTCCTCTATCAAGACCTTCCATTTTTCGTTTCTTTCCCTTTGCAACGATTTAAGCCAGCAGATAAGTCTTGCCTCATAGCCCACAGCGCAATAAATTTAGTCTGACATACACCTGTGGGGAAATTAAAAAGTTACACTGTCCTCACGGCTGCACTTTCTAGAATGTCTTTTCTCTGCCAGTGTTTTTGGTTGTAAGCCCTTTGCATCAAATTCTGTATAGCTGTTCCTTGAAACTGTTCTAGTAATTACAGGGGAGAGTTGATCTCCACCATACTGAGTGGTCTCACTTTTCAAAGTATATTCAGTTACAATCAGTTAATATTAGTTTAGGTGAGGCAGACAGAAAAGGGCAAGCTGGGAGCACTGGGATAGGATGTTCTCATTCCTTTTAAAATGCTCTAACAACATTAATGTCCTGCTGTTTTCCTTCACATCCTTCCCCAGCTCAAAAAATGACAAATTGAGATCGTTTGTTCTGCCTAAACACCTGCTTGAACCACTTTCTCATTTCCTACCCTCACCTTTTCTCTCAAGATAGGTAAATAAATGTAAATCTACAGACTGAGATATAGTCCAAGTACTTTCTTATTGACAGACATAAAACGACATGAAACAGCCATCTGAACTGGGGGATGCAAATACTCCCTGCATCAACCAGCTGCTTCAGATCTGGGTTTACCTTTGTACTTGGTGAGAGGAATTTCAATATGTTTCCCTTTCCTTAACCTCTCTGTTTTACAGTTTATTCCTTGTTCCACAATTTACTGTGTTTGAAATTGGACACAGAGACACGTACGGGTGGAAAAGCAAAGGATGGGTCCCAAGCCACGCCATTACACCCTGTTAACAGTAGGGCCAGCAGCCAGCGAGCTCACTCAATTATGCCAAGCCCAGATTATGCAGTACAAACCCTGACGATGTGGTAGCATTTTCTGAAGAAGTTATTCCAAGTCTGTTTTCTGGTGGGGAGAGAAGACAATATTTTTGGGGAACAGAATGACTCTCTTTAGCTGTTGAGCAAATACAGAGCATCTGTCTAATGTGCGCTCTGCATATCCAAAGAACTGTAGGCGAGGCAGGTTTGTTTTGGAACTGAGGGGATGAAATTCTGTCCCATTACAGTAAATGGGAGATTTGCCATTGACTCCAGTGAGGCCAGCGTTTCACCCAATATCTTTTACATATGTTTTTATATGTTATGATAATTCATGAATGAACTAAAGCAATCCCTGCAGAGAATATGTAAAGATTTTTCTTTTCTACCTTGGAGGGAGCAGTCTTTGTTGCTTGCATTGGGGTTCTTGGAAAAGATATGAATTGGAGAGCCTTTACTGCATTAGCACTACATACTTAATCTCGTATTACTCTTTTGTATAATCCATCGACAGCAGCATTGCACAGAGATTAGTTGAGAAAGAAACACAGATGGGAAGAAAACGCCTGAAGCTGGATCTGAACAGGGCTGAGGTGATGTTGTCTGGATATGGGTTGAGGAGAAAACAAAGAGAATTGCCTTTTGAGTGTGTCTACTTTAAGTTGTTCCAAGCCTACGATCCAAAGGCATGGTTGGATGTCCATTCCCAATCTGGCTGGATTTCCAAATGCTCAGGGCAGCATTAGTAGCCAGGACAACTTTCTGGGGAGGTTGTAGGGTAGGAGGAGACCTGTCTGTTGCTTGGCCAGGAGGTTCTGATGAATCCTTCTGGAGATGGATCTTGTTATTCCATCCAGGCCTTCCTCTGCCTAGCAGCAGGTTCATTCAACATCTTCCTTGTGAAGATGCACCTTCCATCTGATGGGAAACAGATACTCATGGAGACTGTGGGCTGGTTTATCTCTTGTGAGCATGTTGTGCTTGTGCCCTACAGTCTGCTTTGGCTACCTCATGTCTTGAATTGAACTTGTTGGTTTTGGCCGGAGCAGTTCCAGCAAGCTGACTGAGCTTGTCCTGTCCTGGCCCAGGCAGCAGTCAGTGCTGGCCCTTGGCCTGGAGGGATGCTAATGTGAGAGGAAAAAGGGGCAGTTGGAGAGCCATTTTCTGTTTGAGATCTTTGATTTGGAAACTCGCCTTCTCCTCTTGGTCAAAATGTCATGAGAGGGGTGAATAAGAAGTGATTTGGAGCTTATGCAAGGAGAGAAAGAGGCAGAAGCTAACGTGGTATGACCATCTCCTACTCAGGGCTATTTACTTTCACATGATTGAGAGCTGTGTATGTTTCCAAGTCTGTCCTACCATTATGATTACATAGATGTTATTTATGTAATTCAAAGGATGTAATTTGTATTAGTAAGAAAATTAAATTGTTCGTTGCATTTGTTTAGTAGCCACAATGTGCAATTCTGAATGGTCCAGATATTTTTATTTCCCCAGTATGCTACTGAGTCCTAGCTTCTAATTGATACTTCTTCTATAGCTTTGTCAGGTGATTAATCTAGGCAATAATGGAACGAAATTGTTGCAGTGAATAAAGCATCTCAGATAAGCACTTCAGTGCTCAGGGAAAAAAGCCCATGGGGATACTTCAGCTCATTCTCATTTCCTTTGAAGATTATCTTGGCCACAAAATACTATGATCTGTCCTTGTGATATGACTTTTTTCTGGAAAATGTTAATGCAAGTTCTCTTATGTTATATTGTCTTATAATAAATTATTATGTTTTGGCTGATGCTCTGGTTTAAGTCTGTGCTAAAACAGAAGGAAGGGAAGTAGCCTAAAATAGCGATTAGAAGAGTGATTTGAGGATCGTGGATTGTTTTCTATTTCTGTCACTAGTTTAGGCCTCAGCTTGGAATGCCACAGGGAATCCTGCTATCGATTTCAGTGGGTTTGGAATCAGGTGCATTCTGTCTGCCCGCAGACGAGTCAGGTGCCTCTGGGCTGGGGAACGAAGTGTGCATGCTGCTCGCCGGTCCCCAGAGGACTGCTGTGAGGCCTAACTCGTTCACATCTGCAGAGAGTGTTAGGACTCACAAACGAAGGCCGCTTCCTAAAGTGCAAACTGTTATTTCTGCGTAGATTAATTTTTTTTTTTTTTACCTTCCCTCTCACTGCCAACAGTCTGTTCAGTGCAATGGAACTCTGACAGCCTGTGTCAACAACTGAAAGCAGTTCTTCTGTGACAGAGAAAAGGAGAAAATACAGGACTGAACTCTTCCCCTTACAGGGAATGTATTAGTCGAAGAATTTTGTTGCGTATGAAAATAAAAACTGTGGCTGTCATTTAAAAGGCCTTCTCATAAAAGAAATGCATGTTAAATTAAAACCACTGTTATTTTTCTCCTTCCCTTGCAATATGGACCCCTCCTGGTTCTTGATGAAGAGCGAGGTGAAATATCGCACGACTGAGCTGCAGAGAAAATACGGCCTGTTCCAAGTGCGCGCGCCAAAATGAGCGCTCGGAGAGAGATCGCTGTGTCATGAGCTCATGCTGGCAATGTGGTTTTTTCTATGGGTGTAAACTGAGATTTGAGCCTGAGAGAGACCCTATAGTGAGCCTCGCAGGAGCACTTGCACGTGTGTTTTCTTTAGCATCAGCAAGGAAGTTGTGAGCTGCTCCCAGGCTTAGAAAAGCTGTGACAGCCCCAGCAGGCCCTGCAGTCACCTGCACCTCCCTCGCCACTGCACGGTGATAAAATGGAGTCTGAGATGAAAACATACAGATTTTACGGTGGGGACAATAAAATTTTGTCCTGCATAACTATTTGCCTTTGCTCTTCCATTGCAGATAAGGAAGGGCTGTGGTGGGGATGCAGTGGTCAGGGCGATGGTATCAGGCGGTACCAACCCAATGGCAGAGGTACCTGGACCCACTGGTGTCTCTCCATTTCTTCTGGAGGCAAAAGGATGCCCTGAGCGTTGCCCAAAGTCAGCAAAGTGCCAGATTTTTCAGCATACAGAATCTCCAGTCCAGTAAGTACTGTGCTGCACATACACAGTTTCCAATTCCTCTTAAAAGTCTCTTATCTTTCTGACTGGCAAAGCCTGAAAAACCATGTTAGTAATTCTTCTCCATGGACTAAGAAAGGAGGGTAACTTGTTAGGCAAAAATGTGCTTAGAAATAGGTGCACTTGGCTAATCCCCACAGCACTGGCCCCCAGCTGCAGAGAGCAGCTGAGGCGTGGGGACCCTGGTGCTGGGAGGGGACGTCCCCAGCAGCACGACCTCCTCAGAGGAGTGGTTCAGGAATCCAACTTTGTTTGCCTGATAGTACTGTCCAGCTCCGCTCAGCAAAGAGATGCTTTGTGTTAACTTTGGAAGAAGCAGACACTGAGCCTTTGACACTGGAATTGAGAGACGCAGCAGCCCCAAGTCAGGCATGAACAAATGCTGAGGGTGACTGCAGCAGCAAGCTGGGCATATGGACACTTCTTGCCTAAAATTAGCTGCATCAGTTCAGTCTTGCTATATTTTCTTGTTATTGTAGCCACATGCTAGGGCATGTATGTATACGGTTTTAGAAGCGCTGCTTTCCTTTTGCGGATGCTTAGCATCTTTTTCCTCTAAATATAGGCATACAGTTAAAGTTTGTCATACAGGCTTGCTTGAAGGCTTGAGAAACTTCTCGTTCCTGTCCTTTTTGGTTGAATTCATTCTGGGTTCCTTGTCCACTGCCTGATATAAGTGTGCCCTATGGATGAGTAATTTAACATCTGCATGCGCTCCCTGGTGCAGAATGGTGATAATGAACCTTTTCAGCCCCATAAATATTCCATAAAGATGAACTCTGTGAAAAAGGATGAAGCCCTTGGATAAGTCAGTGAGAGCACCGTAAAAATAAGATTTCCCCCTACAGACATGAAGTGGCCAGAGGAAGCTGGCACAAAGCTGCTTTTAGATGCAGCTTGTATGCCTTAAATTAAAGCAGGCAATCGACTTCTGTCTCCAGCATTTGGTCCTGGCTCACTTTCAAGCAAATGCGTTCCATTAATTAGAATTTGCACACGTGTTTTCACGCATAGTAAAAGCGTGTGCCTGTCCAAAAACTGTGAGGTGTTCCACCAGCACCTACTGAAGTGAAGTAGGCAGAATCAGTTAACCAGCAGTTTGCTTCCAGCTGCCAGCAACACCAAACCTGCTGCAGGAGGCAATGCGCACATCTATCCAATCTGGCGTCTGGAGGGTGTCACCTCCACAGCACAATGCTTGGGGCCAGGTAATAGTGTATGCCCTTTTCCTAATAGGCTGCGTAAGACAACAGGCAAACCTTTCAGAATTGTCATTGCGGTGGTGTCATTTGGAGCACAGCAGCTAAGGCTCAGGTGTTCAGGCTCTTCACAAAATTATGAGGGCTCCTCAGAAAGCAATGCTTCCTGTTATGTTGGCTCACGGCATCAGAGGTGGATGTTGGTGATATGGCAGTAGGGATGGAACCTTCTCACCAATATTCCATTCCATGTTGTTGCTGTGTGACAGATGGCAGCCGAGGGGCAGTCTGACCAAATGGCGTGGGTTGTGTGTTTCAGCAGTGGTGACAGCAGATCACCTCCACTAGTGCAGACTTTCACGAGTGTGGCATGCAGGCTCTTGTTCATTGTGGGTGAAAATGCATAGCTAATGGTGATAACTATGTTGGAAAATGGCGTTTTGTAGCAAAGAATGTGGTCTATCAAATAGTGCTATCGTGCTCTTCGTATCTGTTGTTGTTTCCATGGAAATAAGTAGGAGGCAATACTTTTGGAGCAACCTATGTATCATATGGCAAAGGAATGCGGAAGCTCAAAATGATAGTTTCAAAATGGTGAATTAGGTGCTTTTAATTTGTGTGTGTGTGTGAAAATAGCCAGGGGCCATAACTCACGCACGGACCACAGTGTATTTAAGATATAAAAGCAAGGACCTTCTCCAGTTCGTAGCTGTTTCCAATAATTACTTTGCTGCAGGCAGCACGGGGATGGGCTGGCACGGGGGCTGCAGTGTGTTCAGACACAGCGTTGCGTGCCAGCCCTCTCCCCTCAGTGCCACGGGCTGGAGCCCACAGGGATGTGTGCTGGTGAGGTGGCAGCAGTGGGTTTCCACACCTCCCGCGCTGTGTGGGCAGCTCTGCTGTGACCGGGGCAGTGGCCGTGGGAAACGGGGCTTTCATCGATCTGAACGCCAGGAAGGAACACTCCAATCATTTAGCTTGGCTTCATTTGACTTGGTAATTCCTGCCTAAAGCCGTGTAATTTGTGACTGAAAGGGAACGTGTCTGTTCAACATCTAATCCTGATTTAAAGGCTGCAAGGGGCAGAAAACGCATCCTGCCCCCCGGTGCCCTGTGACAGCCACCCTTACGGCCTGCAGCCTGCTTGCAGCCTGCACCCGGGGAGTTCTTTGCCTTCAGATATGGTTGTAAAATTTTGTTTTGCTTGTGAAAATTCAGTGCAGTATTCAAGGAACGTCACAGTATTATACCTGACCTGGGGTTATTTCTTATCAAGCTTTCTGGAGTTCCTCTCCAAGTTTCAGGGAGAGCACTAAGCTCCAGTTCAGCACTGGTCAGCAGAAGGCAAACAGCTGTGTGACAGCAGCCTGAGCTGTGGCAGTTCCTGAGTGTCTACTGCCTGGCACCCCTCCCCGTCTCCAAGGGACCTTCAGATCCGCACTGGTTTGCTGGAATAGCAGGCAGCAAAAGGAAGATTTCCTTCTGTTTTAAAGATCGTGTTACAACATGTTAGTTGTGACACGTGTTGCAAACCACATGAGAAAGTGGAGAGCAGTCAAAACCAGGGTCTTTTACCTCCTGATACATCTTTTTGCTGGAATAATAAAACCTGCAGCTGAGCTTATAAACTAAGTATATAATATATATATGAATAGAATGTCAAAAATGGAGTGAGCAGCTATCTAGCAGAATTGCCTTTCTGTTAATGTTTCATATACAATTTTACTTTGACTTTTCAGAAACTTTGCTCATAGCAGATGGAGCAGCTCTGTATTACACATAAGAAGGCATGTCTTCACGCTGCGGGCAGTGGTGGGACAGGTGTGCTGCGGACAGAAACAGGCGCTCAGACTTCCCGGGCTCCTGGGAGAACCAACGCACTCCCTGCAAGGCAGCCGGGAGCTGCAGACCCGACAGGTGATGCCGGGCTCCAGTCTGCAGCCAGAAGGGCATGGAGTGAGCACGGAATGAGACTGAGGGCAGAGAGACCACCAAAGCTGTGTAAGATGCCAACACATCAGGACGGGTTAGGCTTGGGTGATGGCAAGAGATAAGTGAGCTAGAAACAAAATTAATGTGAAGATATCAATCTGGGTAATGTGACTTATCCTGGTTATCCTGGTGACAGATATAAGGAAAAACTTCTCTGAAAGAGTGGTCAGGCACTGGAATGGGCTGCCCAGGGAGGTGGTGGAGTCACCGTCACTGGTGGTGTTCAAGAAACGTCTGGATGAGGTGCTAAGGGATGTGGTTTAGTTGTTTAGTGGGAAATATTGGTGGTAGGAGGATGGTTGGACTAGATGATCTTGTAGGTCCTTTCCAACCTAGTGACTCTATGGTCCTGAAGGGACTGCATGCAGAAGGCAGCAGCAACGCCCGCCCTGCAAAGGGAGAGGAGGCACTGTGGCACATAGGAACTGAAAAGAAAAACGCACTGCTGCTTTTGCTGTCTGCAGCCTCACAGCTCTCAGAACAGTATGAAAGCCCTTCCTACCTTGGGAGGCACTACCAGGTGTGCCATCTGCAATCATATTCTGGAAACAAATTGATCCTTCATTAGTGAGACCTCAGGCATCTGTTCCACAGCAAAAGGAGCTCTGCAAAACATTTTGTGACTGAGTGAAGGGATGGCCCCCAGTAAAACAATCACTCGTAGCTCTGTGTCACTGCATCTATAGGAGATCCAGCCCCACACAGCTTTCTATTACAGTGACTGCAGCCTTCATCTGATCAGCAGCAGATCTTTTGTGCAGCTAACGCTCCTCCAAAGAGGTGTTTCTGAAATCAGTATACGTCTGCCTGGGGAACTACAAATAACGAAACACCTGTTGGCTGGCAGAGCTGATGTGTTCTCCATGTGTCCCATGCCCCAGGCTGAATGCCCACAGTGGCCCTGCCAGCAGGGCACACGGCCCTCCTGAGATCCAGCTGCAAGGGCTGAGGGTATCGGTGCTTCCCCATCCTGTGGTTTTGCCAGAATGGAGATTTATAAGGGATCTCTGTTTATATTTAAAAA